>SZWC01011872.1:28163-65054 GCA_023375785.1 Penium margaritaceum
AACACACAGGATCATAGGGAGATCTCCTTGTAACACGGGTGCAACTCACCACGTGTCCGGGTCTAAACCACTATGAGCCATCCAGCTCGCATGCACATGCCACACGCATTATGGCCACACACCAAGGCACACGATCACATGGACACCGTACTGATGGTGCATCAATAGGTTTAACATATTTGTCCCGCGAACCGTCAAATCGCGTGTCGGCCGGAGGTCCGGCTGGACCTGTTTTGGTGTGGCGACCCCTTTTTGATGGCTCGGCAACTCCTGTCAGATTTCCCACCGTCGTAGCCCTTACGATGGCCGCAAGGTCCTTGGCAGGAGGGCTTTTGACAATAGAATGTCAAATTCATCGATTCAAATGGCCCTCTTACTATTGCGACCGATCATAGACGTAGGGTTTTAAGTAAGAAAGAACAAAATTGCGTTTGAATAAAACAAACACTTCAGATACGGCGTTTCCGGCATGTTTGAATATTCTTTTGATGTTTCAATTTTCATTGATCTTCTGTGCAGTCCCTTGAGTCACAAGAGCAATTGAGGGTAATGGCGATTCGACTACCCTCGAAGTGCATTCTTAGCTACCCGTCGGCTAACAAGGGGGCAAGTTATTACTCCACCACCATTGCAACAAGTTCTCCCAATTGCCAAAGCTCCTGCCAAAAATCGCAACACTCCTCTCCACCGTTAGTCATATCCATGGCGTTCAACCCTCCTTGTGACACAAACGCGACGTCGGCATCATCGACCTCCTCTGGTTTTGCGATGCCCGGCAGTCCTCCCTCTATGTCACCTTCGGCATCCGGAACGCAGGCGACGCTGACGGGTCGGGAGGCAGTGATGCGCGCGCGGCAATCCGTGCACGAGCTCAATGAAGCGTTGCGGCTCTTCTGGCGTACAATGGCCTACAAACTGGCTGGTCCTATCACCTCCACGGTGGAGGGATTCAACCAGTCACCACCCGTGGGTGATGACCGCGTGACATTCATGCGCTGCGGCCATGTTCCAACGCCCCCATACTTGTCCTCCTCCTGTTTTCAGTCTTGTGGGGGCGTCACGAGGCCCGTCTGTAGCAGTCCTGCTGGGCCATCCACTGAATCTTCTTGTGGCGCCGCCGAACCTTCCATTGGCGGGCCCATGGCCTCAACGGGAGCCGCGTCAACGGGCCCAACTGATAGCAGCTGCGCTCTTGGCTTGGCCAAAAACTTGTGGCCTACGGAGAGGGATCTTGAGCTTATAATCCTTGCCACCGACTACGCCGGAGAGTTTTGTGGCGTCTAGAGTGGAACACCCGCATGCACGACATTATCGCGCCTCAACTCACACGCTGCCTTAACTTGGCGGAGTCATTGACCGCCGCGCAAATCAAGTCGCGCTTCAACAACCTCGCAAGAGTTTGGCTTGCGACCTCATCGTCAAAAGCGTTCACTCTCTTAACCGGGAGACGTGGCTCATTGAACTCCCGGCCTCCAAATGGGAGGAAATTAAGTGTGTGAACCCAATGCAAGGGAATTTACCAGGCAAGCTCATTCCTTGGTATGACCTTGCAACAAAGCTTTTCCAAACGGACAAGGAAATGGATGAGAATGTCTTCACAGGTGAGGAGGCAATGCATGGTGTGGAGAAGGCAAACGCTGATGGTGTGGAGCAAGAGGAGAGGCGTGTTAAGCGCAAGGTGTCATTGGACAAGAAACTAGACAAGGTGGAGAAGATTGTGATTATGGTGGCTAAATTGGAATGCGTCATTAGAGATGAAAGACCAAAGAATGCATGGGCCATGGCCGTGCATGATATAAGCCAAGATGAGGAGGTTGATGTGGGGAATAAGCTTCCTTTAGTTGCTCGCCTGACGGAGGACCCCTCTCCTTCTGAGCTCTATATGTACTAAACGGGAAAACTCTAGATGCAAGTGGCAACGGACTGTTGGCCTGAGGGTGAATGTGCACCCTGGAGGGAACCTAGCACACCACCAACTGCTTTTTTGGAGAGACTCAAACTGTGGAGGCAACTGGTTCCAAGGATGGCAAAAAACTGGTCAGAGTGTGAGGCAACAGTTTTGGCCTGAATTGACTGGGAATAAACACTTGATCAAGGCTCACAAGGAGTGGAGTTTTATAGCCATTGATCTAAGCTTTCCAGAACACCAAAGCTTATGATCCTTGCCACCGACTACGCCGTTCTGCTGCGGAGAATGTGGCGTAGTTTTCTGCCACGCGATCCCCTTGCTCTTCATCCATGCTGATCAGCCCTCGTACTCGCCACCGTTGTTGCTCCGGAACGCCTTCACCTTCAACTCCGTTTGTCGCTCCACAGCCGCCACAAAGTCCTGCATACAAGACAAGACATCGCTCTTCCTCTTGATGATGTAGAGGTAGAGCTTGCGGCTGTGGTCGTCGATGAAGGTGANGAAGTAGCGCGCCCCACCAATGGAGGGCTCGAACGGTCCACACACATCTGTGTGCACCACCTCCAACTTCGCCGATGCACGCGTCCCTTTGCCGTCAAACGGCTGCCGTGTCGCCTTGCCCACCACGCATGGCTCGCACACGGCATTCTTGGTTGCATCGAGGCCCTTGACCTCAAGACCCCGCACCACTTCTTTCTTTGCCATGTCCCTCACAGTTGAGGGAGCAATGTGACATAGGCGGTGGTGCCATAGGTCCAGATTTCCTTCCTCCTTCGTCACGAGATTGACGGCGTCAGTCTTTACCGCATCGTCAAGGACCTTGGTGCGAAGAAGGTACAAGTCCTCCTCCCTCTTGCCACGTGCAATCACCTCGCCATCCCCCTCCTTCCAGATGATGGCCTCCTTCTTGTTGAAGAGTACCTCGAGCCCCTCGTCGGTAAGGCGGCTCACGGATAGCAGATTTGCCCCAAAGTTGGGCATGTGGAGCACGTCATAGATGGTGCACGGAATGACTTTCCCCTTCACCACCGACTCAATGCAAACATTGCCTTCGCCCGCGGCCAACTCTGTTTTGCCGTTGGCCACTGTCATACGCCGCTGAGTGGCGCCGTAGGTGACGAATGCTGCCCGATTGCATTGTGTGTGGCGGCTTGATCCGGAGTCGATCACAATGACTTACGGATCTGTCTAGTCGGTAGACTCCCTGGCCATCATGGCTTGGGTGTCCTTCCCGCCCTTCCTGGGTTGGTGCGACTTCTTTTTGGGGCAATCACGTGCATAGTGGCCCTGTTTGCCACAATTGTAGCACTCCCCTTTGTTGTCACCTTTCTTGGTGCCCTGCTTGGTACCCTTCCCCTTCTTGCCTCCCCCTCCACCTTGAAGGTGGACGGCATAGGCGGAACTTGATGTTGCCCCGCTCTCTCTCCCACCACGCCGCATCCATTTGTTGCGGACGTACTCAGCCACCTTCGGGTACTTCAGCTCATCGGCGGACCAGCCACCTACGACGGTGATCATGGGACTCCAACTGTCCGGCAAGGCCAGAAGGAGGATCATTGCTTGCAGCTGAGGGTCAACCTTCCATCCGGTGGCTACGCACTGGGCAGTAAGAGACTCAATCTGCTGCAGGATCTCCATGATGTCGTCGCCTTCGTTGGCTCGAAGGGTGACAAGCCTCTTGAAGACGAAGAGTTGGTTAGCGAGGTTGGTGGACTGGTAGATGGTGCAGAGTTTCTTCCAGGCCTTCGCGGCATCCGTGCATCCTTGAATCAGTGCGCGCTGCGGCGGAGCAAGCGCTAACACCAACACTGCAAGCACCTTCTTGTTGCGCTTCTTGTACTTGTCCACTTCCTCCGGCGTCGCGGTATCCGGAGGCGCGGTCTCTTCACCGTTGACCAGCTCAAGCAGGCCCTTGTCATCAAGGTAGAACTCAAATTGCCACCTCCACAAGGGGAAGCCGGTCCCATCAAACTTGGAGACGGCACCAATGCTCTCTTGCTCGGTCGTTGCCATGGCGCGCGTCGGTAGCGTGAAACTTGAAGAGCTAGGGTCCGTCTAGGCACGTGGGTCCATAACCCTTTGTTGGCTCTAGTGGGTGTGGAGGCACCCTCAAGGATGCCTAGCTCTTACTGAAGCACGCTACCAGTTTTTGGGCAGCCAATGGACACCAATGGTGAAGAGTGTGGAGCACAAGGATCACGGACGTGAGTGGGCAGAACACATCGCATTCAGTAGATCTGAATCGAAATACGTTTTTGTTTCTTATCATAGTAAGATTACATCAGATCCTTATAGCCTGTGATCTAAGCTTTCCAACGCATCCAAGCACGCCCAAAACGGAGCAGTAGAGCCCCTGCTACGGCCGTCGAAGTAACCCTTGGTGGAGCCGCCCACCTGGCCTTGTACTCTAGGCGACGGGAGGCGCTTCGACGATGACCCGTCGAAGCGCCTTTCTTCGCCCAGAAGTCAACAAGAAGTTCATCCTGGTCAAGGAGGTCCTTATGGTCACCTCATTCATGCCCCTGGTGCATTTGGAGGCCATTAGGAATGAACTCGGATCCCTGGCAGTGGAATATCCCGCCACCCATGGCGGGTACCAGATTCCACCCACCCAACACCCGTTTTTCGGGCTAGGCTAACATTCTGAATACTCACTCAAATCGAGCGATTCAAAGCTCGATCCTGCATGGAGAAATCCAAGGTATTCAAATCTAAAGTCAGATCAGGTGTTCGACCACTCCTCAGTGGTCGAACCAGGGAGTACGATCAACGGCACTCATGGCAAGGGGCACACCATGTCAACAGGCCTCTCGCGAGGCCTGTAGTATGCTTGGTCGTGTTGGCGATGTCTTCGGGGTCCAGACTGGCTCCGGACATGTAACACCTTTCCGCGGTGTTGACGTCGTTCGTTTCCGTGGTCCTGCCGGTGATACATTCTTGACCGATGTCCTCTTTGTCCCAGGTCTTGAGCTCAGCCTTCTGTTGGTCACTACCCTTGACCGCAGGAGCATGGACATTGTGAACTCGCGTGGGATTGGCACTGTGTCGTTGCGCTCGTCTGGTCTTGTCATTTTGCACGCCACTTTCTGTGGAAACCTTTGGCACGTACCTTGTCTGTCCTCTCCTTCCTTTCCCTCCTCGTCGGCCGCCACGGGCCACGTGTTTGTCACCAGCACGCTCTCGCCATAGCACACACCCAAATCTTGCACCGCTGCTTTTGCCACATCCACTCTACTGCCGTAGACAGCATGTTCTGCACCCAGCCGGCCAAAGGCCTTAACCTAGATACTTTCTCTCTCTCGTGCCCCACAGAGTGTATTCATTGTGCTCAAGGCAAAATGCACCGGTCCACATACCCTCTGTCCAACTCTCGTGCATGCGCCCTTCTAGACCTGGTCCATTCCGATGTCATGGGTCCTCTCCCTACCGAGTCTGTCGGAGAGCACGGCCGGTATGTCCTCACCCTCACAAACGACTACTCTCGCTACCATTGGGTCTTCTGCCGTCGGCAGAAGAGTGATGTCGCCCGTGTCATTTAGGACTGGATTGTCCTTGCGGAGCACAAGTGTGGTCGATCTCTTCACCGCTTTTGCTCCGATCGCGATGATAAGAACATGGGTGAGACCACAACTTTCCTCACCTCCCATGGTATCCACCACGAAATGCTCGCACCCTACACGCTCACCCAGAAGGGCGTCTTTGATCGATGGAACCGTACCATGGCCGACGCCGTCCGCACCATACGGGTTGAGTCTGGCCTCTCCAATGGCTTCTGTTTCGAAGCCATGGCCTACATGACATGGGTCTGGAACAGGATTCCCCACGGACCCCTTCCCCGCCAATCCACGCCGTACCAACACTGGTGCGGTCAATGCGCCGACCTCCGCCTTGCTTGCGTCTGGGGGTGCGTGGCCATTTTGTGGCTGCCCGTCCCGCAACAGGGTGGCAAGCTCGACCCCCGCGAGCATCCTTGCACCTTTCTCGGTGTCTCTCGTCAGTCCAAGGCGTGGCGCTTTTGGGATCCCTCCCGACACTACATCGTCAAGTCTCGCGATGCCCTCTTCTTTGAGGAGTTGTTTCCACACGATCTCGTTCGCTCCGGCTCGTTGGTGTCCCTCCCGTCGCGTGGGGGAGTGGTGAGTCCGTCCTCCATCCTGCCGCTTCCGGGAGGCACATCACTTTGTCCCTGCAAGCAAGAAGCCCCAGTTGCGCCCACTGGTCCCTCCGGGCCAGCCGCCCCAGTTGTAGCCACTGGTCCCTCCGGGCCAGCCGCCCCAGTCGTGTCCACTGGTCCCTTTGGACCAGCCGCCCCAGCTGTGTCCACTTGTCCCTCTGGGCCAGCCGCCCTAGTCGCGTCCAGTTGTCCCTCCGGGCCGGGCGCCCCAATCGCATCCACATATCCCTCTGGGCCGGCCGCCCCAGTCTCCTCCACTGGTCCCTCTGTGCCGACCACCCCAGTCGTGTCCACTGGTCCATCCGGGTTGGTCGTCCTAGTCGCGTCCACTAGTCCCTTTGGGGCAGCCACCTCAATCGCGCCCACCGACCCCTCCGGGCCAGCAGCACCACACGTGTCCACTAGCCCCTCCGGGCCAGCAGCCCCATTTACATCTGCTTGCCCCTCCGGGCCAGCAGCCCCAGTGTCATCCGCTGGTCCCTTTCGGCCAGCAATCCCGTCCGCCTCCGTCGGCCGTTCAGACTCGGTGACATCTCCTGCCTTGTCGCGCTACACGCATGGCCTAGGTGGCAGCCTCCGACCCAGATCGTCAATGCGCGCGCAGATTGCAGTACCTCGCCCAATGGCGTCTCTGCCCCCTGTCACGCCACCTGTCTCTTCCACTCCTACGGTCGTGAGTGGGGACCTTGGCACTAAGGCCCTCGGCCTAACCACTTCGGCCATGATTGCAGACCTTCATCCTGGCTCTACACTAGGCTACGCTATGCTTCATCATGAGCATCGGCATGCTCTCGTGGCTGCACTCGCACGCATCCTACATGGAGCTCGAGATGCACACGCTCTCTCAGTCCGCTCCATAGCACGCCCGGAGGACCTTGCTACCCTGCGTGAGGCTCGAGCCTCTCCTGAGGCCGCACACTAGGCTGTTGCCTATGTTGACGAGCTCGTTGCTATCCGACAGCACCACGTGTATGACCTCGTCGATCTCCCCGCAAGTCTGAAGGCCATCAGTGCCAAGTGGGTCTTTCGGCGCAAATGGAAGCCCGACAGTTCCTTGGACAAGTACAAGGCTCGCCTCACAGGCAAGGGGTTTGCTGAGGGCCAAAGGGTTTGCTGAGGTCCCTGGGGTTGATTATAACCAGATCTTTGTCCCAGTAGGTTCGTTTTCCACGAGCTGGGCGCTCTTCAGCCTGGTTACCCAGCATGGATGGGAGCTGCATTAGATGGACGTGAGTAACGCCTTCCTCCATGGTTCACTGGAGGGTGAGGAGCTCTACATGGTGCAGCCTCCAGGCTTTGACGACGGCACTGGGAGAGTCTAGCGGCTGTGGAAGGCCCTCTACGGCCTAAAGCAGTCGCCTCAGTGTAGGAACAAGGAGATCAGTAGCACGCTCCTTCGTGGCGGCCTTCAGCGCAGCACCGCTGACCACGCACTGTTTGTCAGCCCACGAGGCCACACCGTCGTTGCTGTCCTGGTCTACGTCGACAATCTCCTCAAACTGTCGCCTGACATGGGTGCCATCCAGCGTATCAAGGGCCTATTGCACACTACCTACCAGATGAAGGATCTCGGGTCTGCCCGAGTCTTCGTGGACATGAAGCTTGAGCATGATCGCTCCCAGGGCATTCAACACGTTCAACAAGCTGCCTATGTGCAGACCCGATCCACTCACTTTGCCGAGGACCTGTCCCTCGTGCCCAGCGCATCTTCACCCATGTCACCTGATGGCCAGGTGAAGCTGAAAAATCATAACCCAGCTGTTGTGGGGGAGTCAGTTGACGTGACCACATATCTGCGAGTCATCGGATCACTGATGTTCCTGGCGACGACGACGCCCCCAAGCATCGCATTCACCGTCAACCTCCTGGCTCAGTTTTCTCAGGATCCACATTACCTCCACTTTGAGGCCGTGATCTGAGTATTGCGCTACGTCGTCTCGACTCCTCAACGAGGTCTCATGTTCCGCCGCCAGACGTCTGTCGACACGATGGGCAACACTGACAGTGAATGAGCCGGCAGTCAAGACGGTAAGAGCCGCACAGGGCGGATTTTTCTAATCGGCAGCACGGTTGTATCCTGGCGTACTGGCAAGCAAGGTGCATTGCATGTAGCACTGCTGAGGCTGAACACGTGGCCCTTGGCTCAAGCGCGTGTGAGAGTGTGCGGTTGTGTCGTCTGTTGTCCGAATTGCATCAGTCCGTTGCATCCATCACGTTGCATTGTGACAATGAGAGTGCCATGGCCATCACTGAAAATGACAACGTGCATCACACACGTATAAAGCACATTAACATTGAGTATCAGTATGTGTGTTCAATGTTGTACTACGACAGCATCAGCATTGTGTGGGTTGAGACAGCACAACAGCTAGAGGACTTCTTGACCAAGGCCCTGAAGCGCGACTCGTTCAAGAAGGCCGTGAGTTCAGTCGGCGTGCGTCCGTGAGTGGCTCTCATTGTTCCTGCCTGCGTCTCTGCGTGCCCTGGGGGAGTCTGGTTGTTGACTATGTTTCTTCCCACCCATGTGCACTACGCCTGTGAGTCATGGGGGAGTGTTGGTTTTCATGCATCTCTCATTATGCTCTATTGTGTTCTCCCGGCTTTTGTATATCGGCGTGCAAATGACTGACGGCGAGACTCGACACTGCTAGAGTGTCCGCCGGTGGGGCCGACGCACGCTAAGGCCTACTCGCAGTTTGTTGCAGCCTCCTCCCTCCGGTGACGAGCTCAGCTCCATCGGCAAGCCTCCTTGGTGGTCGGGCCGCCGGTGGTCACTGCCACCGCAGATGCTGTCTGCGTGCTCAAATCTCTTGTTCCGACTATGCCTTCGCGTTTGCAGCATCACAGTGTTTGGCATCGTAAACCGTCATAGGTATTGCCTGGGTTTGGGTAGCCATGACTCTTTGTTGCTAGTTTTCTAGCTGATTCTGACTGCATGACCGCGTTTGCAGCGTTGGTGCTATGGTGTGGTCCAATTCTGAGGCAAAACAGACGACACCCGGGTTTTGGGCTGTCGAACGTCTGACGGGGCTCACCGAGAAAACCCTGCCTGCCGGAAAAAAGGTATAGGACTACTTTCTGATTGGTTGGTCAGCTGAGTAACAAGTTCTACACTAGTGGGGGGGAGCTAGAACTTGGAGGGGTCTCCCATTGTTGCTCCTTCAGTCTGAATCAGTCACTTTCAGTTTTCAGCTGCTTTCTGGCGCTAACACTAGCGCACACGTTTCTAAGTAAGAAACCGAGAGTTTCCAGACATAGCCGATGCACGCTAAGGCCCACTCACTATTCAGCTCCACCGAGCTGAATAGTGAGTGGGCCTTAGCGCATCGCTGGAGGGAGGAGCCTCCTCCCTCCGGCGACGCGCTCATCTCCATCGGCAGTCTCCTCGGCGGTCGGGCCACCGGCGTTCACTACAAGTGCACATGCTGTCTACATGCACCCAACGTTGTTTCTGGTTGTGCCATTGCGTCTGTAGCGTCATGCTGTGCCTAGGATCCATATCTCTTACTGTGTGGCACTGTTTGGCATCACTGACTATCGTAGGCATTGCCTAGGTTCGGGCGGCCGTAACTCTTTGCTGCTATTCTTCTAGTTGATTCTGACCACACGACTGTGTTCGCAGCGTCGATATTATGGTATGGTGCAGTTTTCAGGTAAAACGGACGATGCCCGGGTTTTGGGCTGTCGGGCGTCTGGCAGGGCTCACCGAAAAATCACTGCCTGCCAGAAAATAGGCCTAGGACAATTCATTGATTGGCTGATAAGCTGAGTAACAAGTTCTACACTAGTGGGGGGGGGCTAGAACTTGGAGGGGTCTCCCATTGTTGCTCATTCTTCATTCCTAATCAGTCACTTTGAGTTTTCAGCTGCTTTTTGGTGCTAACACTAGCGCGCACGTTTCTGAGTAACATATCAAGAGCTTCCAGACTTAGACTCTAGAGCAGCAGACTGAGGGGATAGCAGACTTAAGCAACTAGCGTGGAAGCCCGCACGCTGCATCAACAACGCTGNTTGTGGGGGGGAGCTAGAACTTGGAGGGGTCTCCCATTGTTGCTCATTCTTCATTCCTAATCAGTCACTTTGAGTTTTCAGCTGCTTTTTGGTGCTAACACTAGCGCGCACGTTTCTGAGTAACATATCAAGAGCTTCCAGACTTAGACTCTAGAGCAGCAGACTGAGGGGATAGCAGACTTAAGCAACTAGCGTGGAAGCCCGCACGCTGCATCAACAACGCTGCTGCCCCAACCTGTTGCCTAGCATTTCTAGCTTGGTATCAGAGCGAGAGCGTAGTAGCAGCAACAGAAGACTGACGTACAGGTGCCAATCAACGCCGGCAGACCCCCATACGCGCCAGTGTAGGGGAAATTCTGCCAGAGTTTTTCCACCAGCATTTACCCACCTGGTGGTGATGTCAGATATCTTCCCACGAACACTGGGCTAGGGGGAATGCTGCTAAAATACTTCGGCAGCACTGGCCTCCACGCGTCATGCGAGGAGGTGAGCGACAGGCCGCGTCGGACACCTGCGGGCGACGACTCACGCAGAACGTCACGCGGGTGCAGTGACTTGCACTCGCACGCAACAAGAGCACTATGTAGCAGCACCAGCCGGAGGCAACGGCAGCAAGCAGTGGTAGCAGCAGCCAGCAGCAGCTACCTGCAGTAGCAGCAGCGGACAGCAGCTGCAGCTCGCAGTAGCCCACGACAGTAGCAGTCCATAGCAGAAAGTAGCAGCAGCGGCCACCAACAGGAGCCCGTAACAGCAGCAGCAACCTTAGTAAGCAGCATCAGCAATGGCAGCAATCGACAGCACCAACAGCAAGCAACAAGGGCAGCAAGCAGGAGATGCAGCAGGGAGAAGCAACAGCAACTGTAGCAGCGAGCAGCAACACCAGCGGGCTGCAGCAGCCATAGCAAAAAGCCGCAGCAGCAGCTTGTTGCAGCAAGAGCAACAGTGACCAGCTGCCAGCAGTAGCCAACAACGGCTGCTACTGCTCGCAACCTGTAGCTCGTCGCGAGCGACAGGCTGCGGGCATTGAGCCCGCTGCTCATAGTAAGCAGCGGGCTCGCTGCCCGCTGCCCATAGCGAGCAGCAAAGCTTGTTGTGACAGAAAAAAAAAGAGAGAAAAAAATTCCCCACCCCTCCAGCTCCTCTACCTCGACTACAGCAGTTGCCATAGCTGTTGCAATAGCCACAACAGCCGTAGCAGCCCGTAGTAGCAGTAACAGCAGTTATTGTTGCAAGTGCAGCCACAACAACAGCTGTAGCAGTAGCAACAACAGCTGTAGCAGCAGCAACAACAGCTGTAGCAGCAGCAACAACAACAGCAACAACAACAGCAGCAGCAGTAGCAGCAGTAGTTGGAGCAGCAGTAGCAGCATCATCAGCTGTAGTAGTAGTAGCACTAACAGCAGTAGCAGTAACAGCAGCAGTAGCACCAGTAGTAGCGGCCCTAACAACCGCCGCTACTGACATCAGCATCCCGCTTCTGACGTCATTGTTGACATCACTACTGAAATCATCAACACAAAAAAAAGGGGAGGGAGAGGAAAAAAAAGCAAAGGGTGGGAGGGTCATCTAGAGTAGTAGCCGCGTAGACAATGCCGCGGCAATTGCTGACGTCAGCCGCCCTAAGCTGACATCACTACTGACATCAGCAGCAAAAAAAACAAGGGGCACCAAACCATTGCTAACAGCCCCTGTGGGGAGGGGTCCTCCTCTGTTGGGGGGACCCCTAGCCCCCCTTTTTTGCAATGGCTCCAGCAGCAGCAGCAGCAGCAGTAGAAGCAGCAGCACCAGTAACAGCCCTCCGGCGTTCCTGACGGCAACCCTGACCCCTTGGCTGCTCTTCAGTAACAGCTCGTCGCCCTGACGCAACAGCTTGCAGTGCTGCATTCATTGGTCTCCAAGACTACCACTTGTACGCCGCTACCATTCATCCTCGAGGGCATGCCAGCCCTGCTATGTCTACTGCCACGCATCACCTAGGAAAGCAGTAGACTCAGTGCCAGCGGCAGACGGTGACCTCCGTCCTTGGCCCCACTCTGGGTGCCGGCCACAGGCAGAAGGACTTTGAGATGCCGCCGTCACCGCTTCAGGCCAGCAAGCAGTTCCGGAGCTGGGAGCTCAGCTTCCGGATCTGAGCGTAGGGTGAAGGCATGTGGGCACACTACACCCTCCCGTATGATGCCATCCTGGCCGAATAGCTGCATGATGCTGGTCGCGTCGTACGTGCTCTAGTCCCCGTCGCCCCTCCGGCTTCACGCCTGGACCTAGAGCCCTTCCTCGGCGACTTCACTTCTGACGCCAGCCCCGACCCTGCAGCCGCGTGGCACATCCTCACTAGTCCCCATCGCGTGTCCAACGAGGCTAAGACCAGCCGTTTGCTGCGGGAGTTCAACTCCCTGCACATGGGGGAGACCGAGACAGTCATCGCCTACTGGCAGCAGGCGGAGGACATCCTTTGTTGCCTCAGCACCTCTGTCCCACCCCCTCTGACCACGCTCCTTACCATCAAGTGTGGTGCCACTGAGGCGTACACGGACATCTTCGTGCACTACTCCCAGGACGTCCTTTCCACCATGGCGGCCTAGGGCACGCTCATGCCTTGGGCATACGAGCTCTTCCTCCGGATTGAGGAAGCTGGTCTGGAGTCTCGACTCTAGCGGACGTAGGCTCTCGCCTCGCCTACCATCGCCTCTGTGGTCGTCGCCTCCCCCGTCGCAGCTACCTCATTGCCGTCGGGGAAGAAGAAGCGTTGGAACA
Source organism: Penium margaritaceum (assembly GCA_023375785.1). Lineage (NCBI taxonomy): Eukaryota > Viridiplantae > Streptophyta > Zygnematophyceae > Desmidiales > Peniaceae > Penium > Penium margaritaceum. The sequence goes on from SZWC01011872.1 coordinate 41,012, forward strand.
AGAAAGGCAAGGGTCAGCAGTGGCAGCGGCAACCGTCAACCGGGTCAAGCGCTGGCAGCTCAGTCTGCCACAACTGTGGCCTACCCAAACACGGGTGGTACACGTGCCCTCTGCCGACAGACAAGGCCCGCGTCATCGCCACCATGCATTGCCAGTGGGAGCGTTGTCTTGCATCTGCCGCCGTAGCAGTCGCCGGCTTTGATGCCTCGTCCTCGTCCAGCAGCTCCACTACTCCACCAGCTCCGCTAGTCTAGCCGACACCAGCGCCGCCGCAGTACCATCCGCAGCCGTCGACGCCTCCGTTTCCTTCCCTAGCACAGTCCTCCTCCTACCCTAGCTTCGGTGCCATCACTCCGCACTCAGTCTACACTCTCGGGCCATCCTCCCGTGAGCGTCAGCTGGAGTAATTCATCGCGCTCTTGCTCGGCCTGCCTTGCCCTCTCCCCTAGGGAAGTGCGAGTTACATCACCTCCTGCTTCCCTACCCAACCCTGCATGACTGAGCCTGAGCTGCGGTCGTGTCCTACATCCTCGTCTGTCTCTTCGTTTCCCGTGGTCTCCTCTACTCCATTCCACGACGACGTTGCATGGCTTGATGAATGGCAATATCGGCTCGCACCCCCTTCTAGCACGTCCGTGTCTCTTGCTTGCTGTCATGTGACTGTTAGCGACCAGGCAACCCCGGTCAATGACTCCATTGAGACCTGGATCAGCGACTCTGGGGCCACGCATCATATGACGGCCTCCATGAGGCCTTTAGTATGCTCGGTCTCGTTGGCGATGTCTCCGGTGTCCGGACGGGCTCCAGACAGGTGTTGCCTGTCCATGGTGTCGGCGTCGTTCGTTTCCGTGGCCCTGTCGGTGATGTGTTTCTCACTGATGTCCTCTTCATCCCAGATCTCGAGCTCAGCCTCCTGTCCATCACTGTCCTTGACCGCATGAGCATGGACATTGTGCACTCCCATGGTGTTGGCACTGTGTCGTTGCGTCCGTCCGGTCTCATCGTACTGCACGCCACCGCCCGTGGCAACCTGTGGCATATCCCTTGTCTGTCTTCCTCTCCTTCCATCTTCTCTCCGTCAGCCACCACAGGCCATGTGTTTGTCACTAGCACGCTCTCTCCTCAGCACACCCGCGTCGTGCACCGCCGCCTTTGCCACGTCCACTCTCCTGCCATAGATAGCATGCTCCGCACCCAGCCGGCCAAGGGCCTTGACCCGGAGACTTTCCCTCTCTCGAGCCCCACAAAGTGCATTGATTGCGCTCAGAGCAAGATGCATCGGTCCACGTACCCTTTGTCTTCCTCTCGTGCATCCGCCTCTCTTGATCTAGTCCATTCCGATGTCATGGATCCTCTCCCCAACAAGTCTGTCGGAGAGCATGGCCGTTATGTCCTCACCCTCACTGAAAACTATTCTCGGTACCGCAGGGTCTTCTACCTTTGGTAGAAAAGCGATGTTGTTCGAGCCATTCAGGACTGGCTTGTCCTTGCGGAGCGCAAGTGTGGTCGCTCTCTTNCACCCAGCCGGCCAAGGGCCTTGACCCGGAGACTTTCCCTCTCTCGAGCCCCACAAAGTGCATTGATTGCGCTCAGAGCAAGATGCATCGGTCCACGTACCCTTTGTCTTCCTCTCGTGCATCCGCCTCTCTTGATCTAGTCCATTCCGATGTCATGGATCCTCTCCCCAACAAGTCTGTCGGAGAGCATGGCCGTTATGTCCTCACCCTCACTGAAAACTATTCTCGGTACCGCAGGGTCTTCTACCTTTGGTAGAAAAGCGATGTTGTTCGAGCCATTCAGGACTGGCTTGTCCTTGCGGAGCGCAAGTGTGGTCGCTCTCTTTGCCGATTTTGCTCCGATTGCGGTGGTGAGTACATGGGTGAGAGCACGACCTTTCTTGCCTCTCGCACTATCCACCATGAGACGGCCGCGCCCTACACTCTCGTCTAGAACAGCGTCTCCGAACGGTGGAACTGTACCATAGCCGATGTCGTCCGTACCATGCGAGTCGAGTCTGGTCTCTCCAATGGCTTCTATTTTGAAGCCATGGCCTATATGACATGGGTCTGGAACCGAATTCCCCACAGTCCCCTTCCCCACCAGTCCACGTCGTACCAGCATTTGTGCGGTTAGCACGCTGACCTGTGCCCGCTCCGCAGTTGGACGGCAAGCTCGCCCCCCGCGGACATCCCTGTACCTTCCTCGGTATCTCTCGTTAGTCGAAGGCTTGGTGCTTCTGGGACCCATCCCGGCACTGCATCATCAAGTCCTGCGATGCCCTCTTTTCTTAGGACCTATTTCCCCGCGACTTCATTTACTCCGGCTTGTCTATATCTCTTGCGTCGCATGGGGGAGTGGTGAGTCCGTCCTCCATCCTACCGCTTCCGAGTGACACATCCCTGAGCCCCTCTGGGCCAAGAGCTCCAGACGCGTCCACTGGCCCCTCTAGGCCAGCAGCCCCAGTCGCGCCCACTGGCCCCTACGGGCCGACAGCCCCGGTCGGGCCCACCGAACCCTCCGGGCCGGCAGTCCCAGTCGCGTCCACTGGCCCCTCTAGGCTATCAGCCCCCGTCGCGTCCACTGGCCCCAACGAGCCAGCAGCCCCGGTCGCGCCCAAGAGTCCCTTTGGGCCAGTAGCCCCGGTCGCGCCCACCGGCCCCTCCGGGCCGGTAGTCCTAGTTGCGTCCACTGGCCCCTCTAGGCCAGCAGCCCCAGTTGCGTCCACAGGCCCCTCCGGGCCGGCAGTCCTGATCGTGCCCACTGGCCCCTCTGGACCGGCAGCCCCGGTCGTACCCAGTGGCGCCTTCGGGTCGACAGTCCTGGTCGCGTCCACTGGCCCCTCCAGGCCAGCAATCCCATCCATCTCCGTTGGCCTGTCGGCCTCAGTTACACCTCCTACCCTGCCACGCTACGTACGTGGCCGAGGCAGCAGCCTCCGACCCAAGCCGACGTAGAACGTAGACCGTCGCTCCGTAACGCTTCGACCCCCAATGGCTCCACGTGTCTCCTCCACTCCCACGGTCGTGAGTGGGGATCCTAGCACGAAGGCCCTCAGCCTGACCGTTTTGGCCATCATTTCAAACCTTCACTCGGACTCCGCACTTGGCTATTCCATCCTTCATGATGAGCATCATCACGCTGTCATGGCTGCGCTCACACGCATCCCACCTGGAGCTCAAGATGCACACACCCCCTCAGACTGCTCCACAGCATGCCCGGAGGACCCAACAACCCTGCGCGAGGCACAAGCCTCTCCTGAGGCTGCGCACTAGGATGCTGCATGTGCCGATGAGGTTGCTGCCATCCGACAGCACCACGTGTACGACCTCATCGCCCTTCCTCCAGGTCGGAAGGTCATCGGCGCCAAGTGGGTCCTTCAACGCAAGTGGAAGCCTCGCGGGTCCTTGGACAAGTACAAGGCCTGCCTTATAGCCAAGGGGCAAAATCCCTTGGGTCCATTACGACTAGATCTTTGCCCCAAGTGGCCGGTTCTCCTCTAGACGGGCGCTCTTCTGCCAAGTTGCCCAGCATGGGTGGGAGTTACATCAGATGGACATGAGCAACGCTTTTCTCCATGGCTCACAAGAGGGTGAGGAGCTCTACATGGTGTAGCCCCCAGGCTTTGACGATGGCACAGGGAGAGTCTTGCGGCTGCGGAAAGCCCTCTATGGCCTTAAGCAGTCGCCTTGGTGCTAGAACCAGGAGATCAACAGCACGCTCCTTCGCGGTAGCCTCCACCGCAACACAACACTACTTGTCAGTCCTCGAGGCTAGAGTTTTGCTGATGTCCTGGTTTACATCAATGATCTCCTCATCGCGTCGCCAGACATGGCTGCCATCCAGCGTGTCATGGACTTGCTGCACGCAGCCTACCAGATGAAGGATCTCGGATCTGCCCAAGTCTTCCTGGGCATGGAGCGCGAGCATGATCGTTCCCATGGTGTCCTTCACATCCACCAAGCTGCCTATATGCAGACTCTGTCCACTCACTTTGCGGAGGACCTGCCACTCGTGCCGAGCACATCTTCACCCATGTCACCTGATGGCCAGGTGAAGCTAAAGAGTCCTGGCCCATTTGTTATGGGGGAGCCAGTTGACATGACCACGTATCTGCGAGTCATCGGGTCACTGATGATCCTGGCAACGACGACACGCCTAGACATCGCATTCGTCGTCAACCTCTTGGGCGAGTTTTCTCAGGAGCCACGTCACCTCTACTTTGAGGCCACGATCCGAGTACAATGCTATGTCGTCTCGACTCTTCGACGAGGTCTCATGTTCCGTCGCCAGCCGTCTCTTGTCGTGGTAGACTACACCAACAGTGACTGGGCCTGCAATCTGAACGGTAAGAGTCGCACAGGCTGGATACATGTGATTGGTGACACAGCAATGTCTTGGCGCAGTGGCAAGCAGAGGTGCATTGCCCGTAGCACTACTTAGGCTGAGTACATGGCCCTTGGTTCAGGCGCGTGTGAGAGTGTGTGGTTGCGTTGTCTGTTGTAAAGATGCGTCAGTCTGTCGCATCCATCACGTTGTATTGTGACAATGAGAGTGCCATGGCCATCGCTGACAATGACGGTGTGCATCACACACACAAAAAGCACATCAACATTGAGTTTAATTATGTGCGTTCGTTGTTGCATGACGGCAAAATCAGCATCTTCTAGGTTGAGACACCATGGCAATTGTCTGATTTCTTGATGAAGGCACTGAAGCGCGACTCGTTCAAGAAGGCTGTGAGTTTAGTTGGCGTGCGTCCGTGAATGACTCTCTTTGTCCTTGCCTACGTATCTGCGTTGCCTGGGGAAGTGTGATTGTTGACTTTGTCTCTGCACGCACATGTGCACTACGCCTGTGAGTCATGTGGGAGAGTTGGTTTTCGTGCATCTCTCACTGTACTCTATTGTGTGCTACCGGCTTGTGTACATCGGCGTGTAGATGGCTGACGGCAAGACTCGACACTACTTGCGTGTCGTTCGGTGGAGCCGACACACGCTGGGGCCCACTCACAGTTCACTGGAGTCTCCTCCCACCGGCGATGCGCTCAGCTCCATTGGCAGGCCTGAGCTAGAAAACCTAGGCAGCAGGTTGGGGCAGCAGCGTTGTTCATGCAGCGTGTGGGCTTCCACGCTCGTTGGTTAAGTCTGCTGCCCCCTCAGTCGGCTGCTCTAGAGTCTAAGTCTGGAAGCTCTGGATTTGTTACTCAGAAATGCGCAGCCAGTGTTAGCACCAAAAAGCAGCTGAAGACTCAAAGTGACTCATTAGGAATGAAGAATGAGCAACAATGGGAGAACCCTCCAAGTTCTAGCTCCCCCCCACTAGTGTAGAACTTGTTACTCTGCTAACCAGCCAATCAGAAAACAGTGCTAGACCTATTTTCTGACAGGCAGGGTTTTCTTGGTGAGCCCTGCCAGACGCCCAACAGCCCAAAACCCGAGCGTCGTCCATTTTGCCTGAAAACTAAGCCATACCATGATACCAACGCTGCAAACGCAGTCGTGCGGTCAGAATCAGCCAGAAAAACAGCAACAAGGAGTTATGGCTACCCGAACCCAGGTAGTGCCTACAACAGTCAACGATGCCAAACGAGGCCATACGACAAGAGACATGGACCCTAGGCACCGCATGACGTTGCAGATCTAATGCCACAGCCAGACACAACGCTAGGTGCATGCAAACAACATCTGCAGTGGTAGTGACCACAGGCGGCCCAACCACCAAGGAGGCCTGCCGATGGAGCTGAGCGCATCGCCAGAGGGAGGGGGCTCCAGCGACGGGTGAGTGGGCCTCAACCTGCATCGGCTCCACCGAGCAACACTCCAGCGATGTCAAGTCTCGCTGTTAGTCATCTGCACGCCGATGTACACAAGCCGGGAGGACACAATAGAGTACAATGAGGGATGCACAAAAACCAACGTTTCCCCATGACTCACACGCGTAGTGCACATGTGCAGGCAGAGACACAATCAACGACCAAACTCTCCCAGGCCAAGAAGAAATGCAAGGAGGGACAGAGAGAGTCACTCACGGTTGCATGCGGAGTGAACTCACAGCCTTCTTGAACGAGTCGCGCTTTAGTGCCTTGATCATGAAGTGAACCAACTGCCGTGCTGTCTCAACCTACACGATGTTGATGCTGTCGTCATGCAATAATGAACGCACTTGGTGGTACTCAATGTTGATGTGCTTTGTGCGTATGTGATGCACGCTGTCATTGTCGGCGATGGCCATGGCACTCTCATTGTCACAATGCAACGTGATGGATGTGACAAACTGACGTAACTTGGACAACAGATGACGCAACCACACACTCTCACATGCGCCAGAACCAAGAGCTACGTACTCAGCCTCTGCAGTTCTGTGTGCAATGCACCCCTAGTTGCCACTACGCCAGGATACAACTGTGCCGCCAATCAAAAAGATCCAGCCACTATGACTCTTACCGTCCGAACTGCCGGCCCAGTCACTATAGGTGTTGCCCACCGCGACAACAGACAGCTGACTGCACAACATGAGACCTTGCCGAGGAGTCGAGACGACATAGCGCAGTACTCGGATCGCGGCCTCGTAGTGGAGGTGACGCGGCTCCTGAGAAAAATGGGCCAGGAGGTTGACGACGAACGCGATGTCTAGGCGCGTTGTCGTCGCTAGGAACATTAGTGACCCGATGACTCCTAGGTACGTGGTCACATCAACTAGCTTCCCCACATTAGCTGGGTCGGGACTCTTCAGCTTCACCTGACCATCGCGTGACATGGGTGAGGATGCGCTCGGCACGAGTGGCACGTCCTCCGCAAAGCAAGTAGATAACATCTGTACATAGGCAACCTGGTGGATGTGCAGGACGCCCTGGGAGCGATCATGCTCAAGCTCCATGCCCACAAAGACTATGGCAGATCTGAGATCCTTCATCTGGTAGGCGGCGTACCGCAAGTCCTTGACACGCTGGATGGCAGTCGTTTCTGGCGATGCAATGAGGAGATCGCTGACGTAAACCGTAACAGCGGCAGAATTCTGGCCTTGCACACTAACAAACAGTGCGAGGTCAGCGGTGTTGCGCCTGAGTCTGCCATGAAGGAGCGTGTTACTGATTTCTTGGTTCGAGCACCAAGGTGACTGCTTTAGGCCATACAGGGCCTTACGCAGTCGCCAAACTCTCCCGGTGCCATCGTCAAAGCCTGGGGGCTGCACCATGTAGAGCTCTTCACCCTCAAGTGAACCATGGAGAAAGGTGTTGCTTACATCCATCTGATGCAGCTCCCACACATGCTGGGCGACCGGGCTGAAGAGCGCCCTGCTAGTGGAGAACCGGCCAACTGGGGAAAAGATCTGTTCTGAGTCGAGCCCAGGAATCTGGGCAAACCCCTAAGGCGAGCCTTGTACTTGTCCAAGGACCCGTCGGGCTTCCACTTGCGCCGAAAGACCCACTTGGCGCCAATGGCTTTCCGACCTCGAGGAAGGTCGACAAGGTCATACACATGGTGCTGTCGGATAGCGGCAAGCTCATCCGCGCAGGCAATGTCCTAGTGTGCGACCTCAAGAGAGGCTTGTGCCTCGCGCAGGGTGGTTGGGTCCTCTGGGCGTGCTGTTGAGTGGACTTAGAGAGCATGTGCATCTCGAGCCCCAGGTGGGATGCGCGCGAGTCCAGCCACAACAGCGTGCCGATGCTCATGATGAAGCATGGCGTAGCCTAGTGCGGAACCCGGGTAAAGATCTACAATGATGGCCGAGGTGGTCAAGCCAAGGGCCTTGGTGCCGGGATCCCCACTCACGACCGTGGGAGTGAAGGAGACACGTGGGGCCACGGGGGGTCGAGGCGCCACGGAGCGCGGTGCGACGGTGTGTGCGCTCACCGACGGTATGGGTCAGAGGCTTCCACCTAGGCCATGTGTGTAGCGTGGCAGGGTAGGAGGTGTAACTAATTCCAACAGGCTAACGGAGATGGACGTGGTTACTGGCCCGGAGGGGCCGGCGGATGCGACTGGGACTGCTGGCCCGGAGGGGCAAGCAGGCGCGTCGGGAGCTGCTGGCCCGGAGGGGCCAGCGGACACAACTGGAGCTACCGGCCCGGAGGGACCGACGGACGCAACTGGGGCTGCCGGCCGGGAGGGTTCGGCGGACGTGACTGGGGCTGCTGGCCCGGAGGGACCAGCGGACGGGACTGGAGCTGCCGGCCCGGAGGGACCAGCGGACGGGACTGGAGCTGCCGGCCCGGAGGGACCAGCGGACGGGACTGGAGCTGCCGGCCCGGAGGGACCAGCGGACGGGACTGGAGCTGCCGGCCCGGAGGGACCAGCGGACGGGACTGGAGCTGCCGGCCCGGAGGGACCAGCGGACGGGACTGGAGCTGCCGGCCCGGAGGGACCAGCGGACGGGACTGGAGCTGCCGGCCCGGAGGGACCAGCGGACGGGACTGGAGCTGCCGGCCCGGAGGGACCAGCGGACGGGACTGGAGCTGCCGGCCCGGAGGGACCAGCGGACGGGACTGGAGCTGCCGGCCCGGAGGGACCAGCGGACGGGACTGGAGCTGCCGGCCCGGAGGGACCAGCGGACGGGACTGGAGCTGCCGGCCCGGAGGGACCAGCGGACGGGACTGGAGCTGCCGGCCCGGAGGGACCAGCGGACGGGACTGGAGCTGCCGGCCCGGAGGGGCCAGCAGGCGCGTCGGGAGCTGCTGGCCCGGAGGGGCCAGCGGACACAACTGGAGCTACCGGCCCGGAGGGACCGACGGACGCAACTGGGGCTGCCGGCCGGGAGGGTTCGGCGGACGTGACTGGGGCAGCCGGCCTGGAGGGACAAGCGGACGCGACTAGGGCTGCCGGCCTGGAGGGACCAGGGGGCGCAACTGGGATTGGTGGCCCGAAGGGACCTGCGGACGCGACTGGGTCTGCCGGCTCAGAGGGACCAGTGGACTTGACTGGGGCTGCCGGCCCGGAGGGACCAGCGAACGTGACTGGAGCTGCTGGCCCGGAGGGACCAGCGGACGTGACTGGGGCTGCTGGCTTAAAGGGACCAGTGGACACGAATGGGGCTGCCGGCCGGGAGGGACCAGCGGACACGATTGGGGCTGCCAGCCCAAAGGGACCAGCGAACGCGATTGGGGGTACTGGCCTGGAAGGACCAGCGGAGGCGACTGGGACTACCGGCTCAGAGAGACTAGTGAACACGATTGGGACTGCCGGCGCGGAGGGACCAGTGGACGGGACTAGGGCTGCCGGCTCCGAGGGACCAGCGCACACGAATGGGGCTGCCGGCTTAGAGGGACTAAGGGAAATGTCACCCGAAAGCGGCAGGACGGAGGACGGACACACCACTCCCCCACACGTCGGGATAGACACGGATGAGCCGGAGCGAATGTGGTCACGAGGAAACAGGTCCTCAAAGAAGAGGGCATCGCGGAACTCGATGATGCAGTGCCGAGAGGGATCCTAAAACCGCCAAGACTTGGAGTGACGAGAGACCCCAAGGAAGGTACAGGGATGTCCGCGGGGGGCGAGCTTGCCGCCCTATTGCGGGGCGGGCAGCCACACAATGGCGACGCAGCCCTAGACGCGAGCCGGACAGAGGTCAGCTCGCTGACCGCGCCAATGCTGGTATGGTGTGAACTGGAGGGGAAGGGAACTGTGGGGAATCCGGTTCTAGACCCAGGTTATGTCAGCCATGGCTTCAAGATAGAAGCCATCGGAAAGACCGGACTCGACCTGCATGGTGCGGACTGCGTCGGCCATGGTATGGTTTCACCGTTCGGAGACGCCGTTTTGGGCGGGCGTATAGGGCGCGGATGTCTCCTGGTGGATCCCGCGAGAGGCGAGAAAGGTCATGGCCTCACCCATGTAGTCACCACCACAATCGGAGCGAAAGCGGTAAAGAGAGTGGCCACACTCGCACTCCGCAAGGACAAGCCAGTCCTGGATGGCTCGGGCGACATCGCTCTTCTGCCGAAGGCAGAAGACCCACTGGTAGCGAGAATAGTCGTCAGTGAGGGTGAGGACAAAGCGGCCGTGTTCGCTGTCGGACTCGGTGGGGAGAGGGCCCATGACGTCGGAATGGACAAGTCCAAAAGGGGTAGATGCACGGGAGGAAGACAAAGGGTACGTGGACTGGTCCATTATCCACTGAGTGCAATCAATGCACTCAGTGGGGCACGAGATGGGGAAAGGCTCCGGGCCAAGGCCCTTGGCCGACTGGGTGCGAAGCATGCTGTCTACGGCGGCAGAGTGGACGTAGCAGAGGCGGNCGGTAGCGAGAATAGTCGTCAGTGAGGGTGAGGACATAGCGGCCGTGTTCGCTGTCGGACTCGGTGGGGAGAGGGCCCATGACGTCGGAATGGACAAGTCCAAAAGGGGTAGATGCACGGGAGGAAGACAAAGGGTACGTGGACTGGTCCATTATCCACTGAGTGCAATCAATGCACTCAGTGGGGCACGAGATGGGGAAAGGCTCCGGGCCAAGGCCCTTGGCCGACTGGGTGCGAAGCATGCTGTCTACGGCGGCAGAGTGGACGTAGCAGAGGCGGCGACGCAAGAGGCCAGTGTGCTGAGGAGAAAGCGTACTGGTGACAAATACATGGCCTGTGGCGGCCGACGGGGAGGAGACGGAAGGAGAGGAGGAGAGGCGAGGTACATGCCACAGGTTGCCATGGGCGGTGGCGTGCCGTACGACAAGACCAGACGGACGCAGCGACACAGTGCCAACACCAAGCGAGTGCACAATGTCCATGCTCATGCGGTTGAGGGCAATGAAGGACAAGAAGTTGAGCTCAAGACCAAGAACGAAGAGGACATCGGTCAGAAAAATGTCATCGGAAGGAACACGGAAATGAACAACGCCAACACCACGGACAGACAACACATGTCCGGAGCTTGTCCGGACACCGGAGACATCGCCAACAGGACCGATCATACTGAAGGCGTCACGATAGGCTGTCATGTGATGCGTGGCCTCAGAGTCGATGATCTAGGTCTCGGTAGGGTCCTAGACCGCGGTTGCTAGATCGCCAACGATCACATGGCAGCAAGCAATGGACACGGAAGCGGTGGAAGGAGGCGCGAACCGAGAGTGCCAATCATCAAGCCATGCAATGTCGTCATGGGAAGGGGTAGCGGAGGCCATGGGAGATGACGAGACAGATGAGGCAATGGGACACGACTGTAGCTCAGTCAAAGTCATGCAAGGCTGGGCAGGAGAGCAGGAAGGGATGCAACTCGAACTTCCCTGGGGAGGAGGGTGAGGCAGGCCGAGCTGCATGGCGATGAACTCCCCTCCAACTAACACTCACGGGAGGACAACCTGGGGGTGTAGATGGAGCGCGGGGTGATGGTGCCGGAGCCCGGGTAGAAGGAGGACAGTGTCAGTGTTGACTGTTGTGGTGCTGGTGTCGGCTTGACTCACGAAGCAACCGGAGTGGTGGAGCTATTGGATGAGGCCGAAGTGTCAGAGTGGGCGACAGCTACGGCGGCAGAGCCGAGACGGCGCTCCCGTTGGCAACGCATGGTGGCGATGACACGCGCCTCGTCCGTTGGTAGAGGGCACGTGTACCACACGTGCCCAGGCTGGCCACAGTTGTAGCAGATCAAAGCTCCACCCCTGGACCTAGTCAACGGTCGCTGCTGCTATTGTTGTGGACCCTTGCCTTTCTCATTCCGATGCTTCTTCTTTCCCGACGACGATGAGGTGGCTGCAACGGGGGAAGCGACGGCCACGGAGGCGAAGGCAAGGGAGGCAAGGGCCTCCGTGCGCTGGAGACAGGACTCCAAACGAGCTTCCTCAATCCGGAGGAAGAGCTCGTATGCCCAGGGCATGAGGGTGCCGTGGGCCGCCATGGTGGAGAGGATGTCGTGAGAGGAATGGACGAAGACGTCCACGTACGCTGCGGTGGCACCGTGCTTGATGGTGAGGAGCGCGGCCAGAGGGGTGGGGCAGAGGTCCCGAGGCGACGGAGGATGTCCTTCACCCGCTCCGAGTAGGAGCTGACCGTCTCGGTCTCCCCCATGTGCAGGGAGTTGAACTCCCGTAGCAGGCGGCTGGTCTCAGCCTCGCTGGACATGCGATGGGGACGAGTGAGGACGTGCCACGCAACTGCAGGGTCCGGTGTGGCGCCAGCGGTGAAGTCGCCTAAGAAGGGCTCTAGGACGAGGCGGGAAGCCGGAGGGGCGACAGGGATTAGAGCACGGGCGGCACGACCAGCGTCATTTAACTGGTCGGCCAGGGTGGCGTCATACGGCAGGGTGTAGTATGCCCACAGGCCCTCACCCTGTGCCCAGATCCAGAAGCTGACCTCCCAGCTACGGAATTGCACGCCGGCCTGAAGCGGCGGCGGCGGCGTCTCAAAGTCCTTTTGCGTGCGGCCGGCACCTAGAGTGGGGCCAAAGAAGGAGGTCATTGTCTGTCGTTGACGCTGAGTCTGCTACTGCGCCAGGTAATGAGTGGCAGCAGACACAACTAGGCTGGCGTGNACGGGTGGCACGACCAGCGTCATATAACTGGTCGGCCAGGGTGGCGTCATACGGCAGGGTGTAGTATGCCCACAGGCCCTCACCCTGTGCCCAGATCCAGAAGCTGACCTCCCAGCTACGGAATTGCACGCCGGCCTGAAGCGGCGGCGGCGGCGTCTCAAAGTCCTTTTGCGTGCGGCCGGCACCTAGAGTGGGGCCAAAGAAGGAGGTCATTGTCTGTCGTTGACGCTGAGTCTGCTACTGCGCCAGGTAATGTGTGGCAGCAGACACAACTGGGCTCGCGTGCCCTTGAGAGGTGAAGGATGGCGGTGCATTGGTGGCAGTCTGAGAGACCAATAGCTATAGTGCCGGAAGCTGCTGCGTCAGGGCGACAAGCTGTTGCTAAAGAGCAACAAGGGGGTCGAGGTTGTCGCTGACGACTCTTGAGGGTTACTGCTACTGTTGCTGCTCCTGTTGCTGCTCCTGCTACTACTGCTGTTGCTACTGCTCCTCCTACTGCAGTTGTTCCTGCTGTTGCTGCTGCTACTGCTACTACTACTACTCCTCCTACAACTCTTACTATCGCTGTTGCTCCTGTTGCTCCTGCTACTCCTGCTACTCCTGCTACTCCTGCTACTCTTGCTGCTATTGCTACTACTAGTGCTGCTATTGCTGGTGCTAAAGCAACTATTACTGCTGTTGCTGCTGCTACTACTGCTACTGCAGCCGTTGTAAGAAATGGGGGTTGGGGGTCCCCCCAACAGAGGAGGACCCCTCCCCATTGGAGCTACCAGCCATGGTGTCATGCCCCTTAGCTTTGTTTTATGTTTTTGTTGTTGCGGTGCTGACATCAGCAAAGACGTCACCTAAGGACAGTGGACGTCTTACCCACCCTTAGGTTTACTTCCCCCTTCCCTTGCCCCCTTTTCTTTCTTTGGTTTTTTCCTTCTTTTTTTGAGTTGATGATGTCAATAGTGACGTCAGTAGTGATGTCAGCAACGGGATGCTGACGTCATTAGTAGCGGTTGTTGGGGACGCTGCTGTGGCTGCTCTTGTTGCTGCTGCTGTTGTGGCTATAGCTGCTGCTGCTGTTGTAGCTGCTGCTGCTATTGCTATTGTTGCGGTTGGTGCTGCTGCTGCTGTTGCTGCTGCTGCTACAGCTACTACTGCTACTGCTTTTGTAGCTACTTCTGCAGCTGTTGTTGCTACGGTTGCTACTACTACTGCTGCTACTATGGCTACAGTTGCAGTAGCAACTACTACTACTGCGGGCTGCTACAGCTGCTGTGGGGGCTACAGCAGCAAGGGCAGCTGCTACAGCCGCGGCAGTGAAGCTGATGGGGTTGAGGATTTCTTTTCTTGCGGTTTTTTTTAATTCTCTTCTCTCCTCTGTCATAGCGGGTAGCTGCCTACAATTAGGTGCGAGCAAGTAACAGCAGGCAACTGCTAGCTGGCAGCGAGCGGCTGCTCGCTGGCAACAGCGGGCTGCTACTCGCTGCTTGCTCGCTGCGAGCAGCGAGCAGCAGTGGCCACTGCTAGCAGCTGCTCGCTGCAGCTGCTGTTGCAGCTGGCTACTTCTGCGGCTTGCTGCTGCTGCTGCACGCTGGTGCAACTGCTGCTTGCTGTCACTGCTCCTCGCTGCTACTACGGGTTACTGTTGCGGGCTACTGCTGCTTCGAGCTGCTGTTGTGGGCTGCTGCTACTCAGGGCTGCTGCAAGCTGCTACTTCTGCCTCTTGCAGATATTGCACGCAGCTACTGCTGGCTGTTGCTGCCAGTGCTCGTGGCTGTTCCTTGCGGCTGCCACTACTGCAGACTGCTACTGCTGTGTACTGGTGCCAGTCATTGCACGTGGGTGACGTTACAACGTGCGTCGTAGTCCGCAGGTGTTGGACGCGGCCTGCCGCTCACCTCCTCGCGTCACGCGTGGGGGTTAGCGCTGCCGAAAAAATCTGGCAGCATTTCCCCTGGCCGAGTGGCCGTAAGAAACTAGACGCCGCCACCAGGCAGGTCAATGCTGTCGCAAAAAATCCGACAGCATTTCCCCTGCACTAACGCGTATGCGGATCCGCCGGCTTTGTCTGGCACCTGTATGCCAGTCTTCTGCTGCTGTTGCTACGCTCTGGCTCTACTACCAAGCTAGAAACCTAGGCAGTAGGTTGGGGCAGCAGCGCTGTTGATGCAGCATGTGGGCTTCCACACCTATTGCTTAAGTCTGCTGCCCCCTCAATCTGCTACTCTAGAGTCTAACTCTAGAAGCTCTGGGTTTGTTACTCAGAAACGCGCACCCCAGTGTTAGCGCCAGAAAGCAGCTGAAAACTGAAAGTTACTGATTAGGAATGAAGAATGAGCAACAATGAGAGACCCCTCCAAGTTCTAGCTCCCACCCACTANTAGGTTGGGGCAGCAGCGCTGTTGATGCAGCATGTGGGCTTCCACACCTATTGCTTAAGTCTGCTGCCCCCTCAATCTGCTACTCTAGAGTCTAACTCTGGAAGCTCTGGGTTTGTTACTCAGAAACGCGCACCCCAGTGTTAGCGCCAGAAAGCAGCTGAAAACTGAAAGTTACTGATTAGGAATGAAGAATGAGCAACAATGAGAGACCCCTCCAAGTTCTAGCTCCCACCCACTAGTGTAAACCTTGTTACTCAGCTAACCAGCCAGTCAAAATAGTGCTAGAACTGTTTTTTAGCAGGCAGGGTTTTCTCGGTGAGCCCTGCCAGACGCCCGACAGCCCAAAACCCGGGTGTCATCCGTTTTGCCTGAAAACTGGACCATACCATAATACCAACGCTCCGAACGCAGTCGTGTGGTGAGAATCAGCCAGAAAAATAGCAACAAGGAGTTATGGCTGCCCGAACCCAGGTAGTGCCTACGACAGTCAACGATGCCAAACGGGGCCATACAGCAGGAGACATGGACCCTACGCACCGCATGATGATGAACATGCAATGCCACAGCCAGACACAGGGCTAGGTGCATGTAGACAACATCTGTAGTGGCAGTGACCGCCGGCGGCCCGACCACCGAGGAGGCCTGCCGATGGAGCTGAGCGCATCGCCAAAGGGAGGAGGCTCCAACAACGGGTGTGTTGTGCTTTGTGCCGTTCCTGTACAGTTTACTGTGACCACTCGACCGTGTCCATACTCGTGCAGATCCCTGAGGCGGGCGGCCCTGGTGGCACCGGCGCAACGACAGACGGCGGAATACCAGCTGGGAGCTGGTCATCCACTGTACCAGAGCCCCAGATGCCACCAGGACTCTCTGTTGTGTCTTTTACATCTTGCAGGCGTCTTTCGGCGGACTGGCCATGAGGCCTATTTGGATTTTTTGCTTTGTATGTTCACAGTTTGTCAATGGATGCATGCATGTGACCAGTCGTAGCGTCCATATTTTGATTCTGCACGTCCAGGTTCAGACGGCGTAGCATTCTGACATGTGTGCGCAGAGTTACGGCCAAAACAGTGGTTTTGGGCCAGGTTTAGGATAGCTCTTGGACTGCCGCGTGCGACACCCGCTGTGTGCCGCGGCAGGCATTTATGACTTGGACCTGTCATTTGTTATTTCTCTCTGCATATGCTATATTGAAGCATTCTGACACTTTCGTCTTGTGTCTACTAGCCAAACCCGTGCCATAGTGTGTACGACCTGTGACTGTCGTCACCGTCAAATCAGGCACTGACGCCTGGTCAGCGGTTGCGTTGCTAGGAAGCTTCCACGCATTTTCTTATGGTATCAGAGCAGTGAGACAGTTCTCACTGAGCTGTGCAGCAGAGACGCAGTAGAGCAACAACAGTGAGAGTCACTGCTGAAGCACCGTTCTTGAGGCCTGTCGGAGACAGCCGGTCGTCGTGTACGCAGCCCCACCCACCACGTGAGATCGCAGCTGCAGAGGCAGCAGCAGCGTTGTGCACCACCACGCGAGGTGCGTGGCGGCTGCAGTGAGTGCAGCCGCCCCTTCCACAGCCGCAGCAGCAGAGCAGCAGCAGCAGAGGCAGCGGCAACAGCAGCGCAGCAGCAGCGGCCGCAGCAGCAGCGGCGGCAGCAGCAGCGCAACAGCAACAGAGCAGCAATAGCGCGGCAGCAGCGGCGGCAACAGCAACGCACCAGCAGCAGCGGCAGCTGCGGCGACAACAGCAGAGCAGCAGCAGTAGTAGCAGCAGCAGCAGTAGCAGCAGCAGCAGCAGCAGCACCAGCAGCAGCGCGGCAGCGGTAGCAGCAGCAGCGTGCGGCAGCGGCAGCGAGCAACAGCCGCAGCGCATAGCAGCAGTAGCAGTAGCAGCAGCAGCGCAGCCGCTGCTGCCACCGCTACATCCGCAGTGGAACAGCTGCTGCTCCAGCTAACAGCGCAGCTGCAACAGCAATTGGGCGGATGCTGCTACGTAGCTTCCACGCAACGTCTGCGCGGCCACCGCGGAGCGGCTGCACGCGCACGCAGATTCGCGAGAAAAAAAACGGGGAGACAAGCCGATGTAAGCAGTTTTTGCTCGCTGACATCATCAGTCATGCTGACGTCAACAACCACCTGCTGATGTCAGCACCATACTTCGTCAAATCTTTGGCTGGACAGTCAAAAGTTAGTAGCGTTTCAACTCCTTGAGAAACGCTGACGCTTTTGAAATCCGACGAACTTCATCCGTCGCCCCATACTGAGCGGCAACATGAGCCTGTCCGACAGCAAGGAGAAGGGACCAGGCGATCCCTCCTCCTCCTCATCTGGCACACTGAGTCCACGCTCGCAGGCCATTGAGGACCTGCACAGCCAGCAGAATGAGACGCGTCATCTCCGGAGAGAGCAGACTGATGCTATCCGCACGTTGACTGAGCTTCTGCGCGCTCAGTCCACGGCTCCTCCACGGATTTCTGAGGGAGCTGCCGGAGTTGCAGTCTCTACCCAGCATTTGGTCCAGGCGCCCGTGACAGGTGCTCCACCTGACCCACCACCTGCTGACCTCCTTGATGATGAGCCACTACACGATGAGCCATTCATTCCAGGCATCACGGATGGTTCCTAGGAGCAAGAGATTCGAGTTCTTTAGGAGCGCCTCCGTCAGCTGCATATGGGTACCCGACCTCCACCGGCTTCCCCGATACGATCATCACTTGACTACCCTGGCGATCACCCTCTCCCAGTAGTTTTTCCCGTCTCTCGTCCTCCTCAACCTGCGGTTGCTCTCCCCACGGAGCGGCAACCTAAGGACTTTGAGGCACCACCTCCACGGTGCATCAGCGAGGATGGTTTCGACTACTTGGAGATCCTGCTTTAGGTGTGGGCTACATCTGAGGGAGTGTGGCCTTACTACCACAGCCCGTACCAGTCTACAGACCCAGCACAGGCACTGACAGCAGCCCGGGCCATGCGCGGACTTCTCTACACCATGCCACGCGAGAGTGTCGTTGACATCCGCCCCTTCCTTGGCGAGGCTGGCACAGGCACCGGTGCCGATCCCCGTGGAGGCTAGGATCTGGCGTTATCCCTGCTGGCCACAGAGACGCACGCCACTCGTGCGTCACACATTCGTGCTTTCCATTCGCTTCGTCAGGGGCGCGCGGAGTCTGTAGCGGATTACTGGCGACGAGCCATGCGTATCTACACGCGTCTAGGGACCTCAGGAGGCACACAGCTGTGGGCGCTTCGGACGATTATGCTCGGAGTTTGCCTTGAGTACACCGACATCTTCACATGGTACATCAACGCTGTCCTCTAGCCTTTCTCAGCCACTCTGCAGCTGCTCCCTTGGGCACATCAGCTTTTCTTCCAGGAGACCTCCCTTGCTGCAGCAGTCGTCGAATCACCACCATCTTCCCTCCTGCAGTCACCCTCATCCACCTCCACCATGACTACCTCATCTTCCTCTTCCTCTTCAATCCCGTCTACACCCACGCAGACACAGGGCGTTGTAGCAGCCGCCTAGGGGAAGAAGAAGAATAAGAAGCGTGGATCAGGTCAGTAGCAGTCGTCATCCAGTGGTAGCAGTGGCCGTTCTGTGCACTGCTACAACTGTGGAGGTGCCCATCGCTACACCGAGTGCCAGCAACCGCTTGACTGGGCGCGGATCACCCGTGGGCTTCAAGCTGCTCATGCTCTTTGTTCCACGTCCGGCGCGTCAGTCGCATCCTCCTCGGGACGTGCGGCGGCCACGACTGCAGCTGTTCCTGTGTCCTCACTGGCGAGCAGCAGCGATCCGGACCCACGCGACCGCACCATCGCCGAGCTTCGTCATCTTCTGGCACTTTGTTTTCAGGGAGGTGCGAGTGTGTTGTCATCGTCGGGTGGTTCACAAACTGCTTGTTTGTCCGTTCTCGTGGCTCGTGATGACGCGTGTGGAGGAGCACAGTCAGCATGTGATGATGATGGGCCCGACTGCACTGACTGGATTCATGAGTCTCATCTTCGTGATGTACGTCGTTCCTCCCCACTGACGGCTCAGCGTCCCTCTGACGCCGAGTGTTCCATTGCTTGTTGTACAGTGACGTCCACAGGTCATGACTCCGGTGGCTCTTGGATCATCGATTCTGGGACCACCCATCACATGACATGCCGTCGTAGTGACTTTGTCATACTCGGTCCTGTCACGACTGTCCGTTCTGTTTGTACAGGCTCTGGTCAGTCCTTGCCAGTCCACGGTGTGGGGGTTGTATGTTTGGACGGTCCTTCTGGCCCCTTGTATCTATCTGACATGTTGTTTGTGCCTGATCTTGAGCTCAGCCTGCTTTCTGTGCGTGCCTGCACTCTGATGGGTCTCTCTGTGGAGCATACCGTTGATTCAACGAATGTGACTGCTACTGACACCCGTAGCATTGTCCTGCGTGCTTCAGTCATAGATGATTTGTATCGTATCGCTCGGCCCTCCTCCCCTTGCTCTCCCCCCTCATCCGGTCGCGCTTTTGTCACTGGTGTTCTATCCCCGGAACACCAACGGTTGCTTCATCGTCGTCTGTGTCACGTGGGCTCCGACACTGTGTCAAAGCTCATTCAGACACAACCTGCTCTTGGTCTTGACGTGGCTTCTTTCGAGAAGCCACCCAAGACCGACTGTCTTTTCTGTGCTCAGGTAAAGATGCACCGGTGCACCTACCCTGACTCGCGTTCCTGAGCGCTTAGGCCTCTCGAGTTGGTCCACTCGGACCTTCTCGGTCCTCTCCCGGTTGAGTCCATGTCTGAGAGGGGCCGGTATGTTCCGACGCTGACTGATGACTTCACCCGCATGCGGTGGGTCTACAGTCTACGTTAGAAGAGTAACGCCGCCCTTGCGGTTGGGCTCTGGCTCGTGATGGCTTAGCGTCACTCTCGCCACACGCTACATACTTTTTGCTCGGATTGCGGCGGCGAGTTCCTTGGTGAGATGGACTCCTTCTTTGCTGAGCACGGGATTTTTCACCAGGTCTTCGCTCCTGCTACTCCACAGCAGAACGGTGTATCTGAGCGCTAGAACCGCACCATGGAGGATGTGGTTCACGCCATGCGGTCTGAGTGCGGTCTCCCGGAGTCTTTCGCCTTCGAGGGCTTCGCCTACATGACTTGGGTCTGGAACCGCATCCCGCATGGTCCACTTCCGGACCATGTTACACCGTACGAGCTCTGGTTTGGCCACCTTGCTGACCTTCGTCTTGCTCGCGTCTAGGGATCCCTAGCCTCTGTGTGGTACACCGAGGACCAGCAGGCGTCCAAGGTCTCCCCTCGGGGTCGCTTGTGTGCCTTCATTGGCATCTCCCCGCGGTCGAAGGCCTGGCGCTTTTGGGACCCCACTCGCCGTGGCGTCATTGAGTCCCGTGACGTGCTGATTTCTGAGTCCCTCACATACCGTGACCTGACTTCGATCACAGCCCTCTCCGCAGCCCATGTCCCTTCTTGTGAGGGTCCTCGACGGATGGGGGCAACTTCTACGCCAGCGACCATCCCTCGTCTGGCTGATGTGTCCGCTCGAGCCCCCTCTCGATCTCCAGCCCTTGATGATCGGGCTATCATCGCCGTCGGTCCAGAGATCTCGCCTGTACAGCTTGTTTTACACTCCACAGGTACCTCTTCTCTCACACCTCCTCCTGCACCATCACCTGTGTCTGCCGGCACCCCCGCTCTTGCGTCTGACCCAGTCTTGCCTACTCCCATTCCTATGTCGGTTGACACTCCTACCTCAGTTTCCGGACCAGCCTTGCCTGCTGTCACACCCAGCCCCGTGTCTCCCACATTCTCATCTCCTCGCTCGGCATTTCCGGCTGCCTTGTCTCAGCCCTCACCAGCTGTGGTCGTACCTGTTCCTGTGGTCATACCTATCCCTGAGCCTGAGGTGCGCCCCTCAACCTGGTGGCCGCCTTCGACCACTAGACTCCGGAGCTCAGCGAGCGTCGGGTCCCAGACCCAGGCGTTCCACTCGCAGCATCGCAAGCGGTGATCCAGGCACAAAGGCCTTAGGCCTGAGTGCCCGCACCGAGCTTTCAAAGGTACATCCAGCGTGCCCTATAGGGCACGACCTGGTCACTCGCGAGTTCCATATCGCCTGTGACGCAGCAACTGATCTCGTGGCCGTGAGGCCCGACACTGAGGCGTGTGCACTCGCCACGCAGAGTTCCCCCTCTATGGCGCCTGACCCTGGCACATTGAGGGAGGCTCTCTCATCGGAGGATGCCAATGCCTCGTGAGCTGCTTGCAAGGATGAGCTTCGCGCTATCCGAGAGCACAGAGTCTACGAGCTTGTCGACCTTCCCCCTGGGAGGAAGGCGATTCAGGTCAAGTGGGTCTTTCGCAAGAAGGTGAAGCCGGATGGCTCACTGGAACGCTACAAGGCCCGCTTGGTCGTCAAGGGGTACTCTCAGATTGAGGGAGTCGATTACACTGACACCTTTGCCCCTGTCGGTCGCATGACCTCAGCTCGAGCTGTGCTCGGTGTACTGGCTCAGCATAACTAGGAACTGTGCCAGATGGATGTGAATAATGTGTTCCTCCATGGCTCTCTGGATGAGGAGATTTACGTGGCTCAGCCACCAGGTTTTGAGGACGGTGACAAGGTCTAGCGCTTGCGTAAGTCCTTGTACGACCTCAAGCAGTCTCCACGGTGTTGGAACCGAGAGATCACTGGCACTTTGACTCGTGTAGGATACGCACAGAGCGAGGCAGATCCCTCGCTCTCTATCCTACCGACACCCGAGCGGTTCACCGCCATCCTGGTCTATATTGATGACCTCCTGATTGCGTCTCCATCCGTGGAGGTCGTGAAGGAGGCCAAGGCTGTCCTGCAGACTGCCTATAGGATGAAGGATCTCGGTCCTGCATCGGTGTTTCTTGGTATGGAGATCGTGCGAGATCGCAGACATCGGACACTATTGCTGCATCAGGCCCGATACGCACGAGTCGTGGGGGAGAGCATTGGCGATCTCCTTGGTGCAGTGCCATCCGCTTCCACACCTCTTACACTCGATGGACAAGATGCCCTGAAGGTGGATGATCCTACACAGCTGGGGGAGACAGTGGACGTGACCTTGTACCTCCGTCTCATCGGATCTCTGATGTACCTGGCCACCACCACACGTCCCAACATCGCGTTCGCTGTCAACCTCCTCGCTCAGTTCTTGCAGGCTCCACGTGTGAGAGCCCTTCATGCGACTGTGCGAGTGATACGGTATGTGGTCTCCACGCCGTACCTCAGACCCTGCTTTTGTCGGCAGTGTTCGGTGGTCCTATACGGCTACACTGACAGTGACTGGGCTTGGAGCCCTGATGGACGCAGTCGCACTGGCTACGTGTTTCTGCTCGGTGGTACCGCTTTGTCCTGGCGAAGCGGGAAGCAAAACTGCATTGCACGTAGCTCGTCAGAGGCAGAGTATGTTGCTTTGGGCGCAAGGGCTGCTGAGGCAGTATGGTTGCAGCGCTTGTTTCTTGAGCTTGGGCAGTCAGTACCCGCCATTGTGCTGCGTTGCGACAACCAGAGTGATCTCGCCATTGCCGATAACTTTGGTGTTTATCATGCTCGCACAAAGCACATTGCGGTTGAGCATCACTTCGTTCGTGATCTGGTGGAGCGACGCGTGATCTCCATCATGTGGGTTGGTACTGACATGCAGCATGCTGATTTCTTGACGAAGGCACTTACTCGCGGAAAGCTCTTGGTGGCCATTTGTTCTGTTGGGCTTCGCCCCGTGCGTGAGAGTGGTTGAGTGTGGGATGTACGTCTGCGTCTCATTTGCTTGTACCACTCACTATTGTGTTCGTACCAGTGCTGCACGCGTATGGACATGCGTACCATCGGGTCATGGGGGAGTGTTGTGCTTTGTGCCGTTCCTGTACAATTTACTGTGACCACTCGGCCGTGTCCATACTCGTGCAGATCCCTGAGGCGGGCGGCCCTGGTGGCACCGGCGCGACGACAAGCGGCGGACTACCAGCTAGGAGTTGGTCGACCACTGTACCAGAGCCCCAGATGCCACCGGGAATCTCTGCTGTGTCTTCTACATCTTGCAGGCGTCTTTTGGCGGACTGGCCATGAGGCCTATTTGCATGTTTTTGCATTGTATGTTCACTGTCTGTCAATGGATGCATGCATGTGACCAGTCGTAGCGTCCGTCTTTTGATTTTGCACATCTAGGTTCAGACGGCGTAGCATTCTGACATGTGTGCGCAGAGTGACGGCCAAAATATTGGTTTTGGGCTGGTTTTAGGACAGCTCTTGGACTGCCGCGTGCGACACCCGCTGTGTGCCGCGGCAGGTATTTATGCCTTGGACCTGTCATTTGTTATTTCTCTGCATATGCTATATTGAAGCATTCTGACACTTTGTCTTGTGTCTCCTAGCCAAACCCGTGCCGTAGTGTGTACGACCTATGATTGTCGTCACCGTCTGATCAGGCACTGACGCCTAGTCAGTGGCTGCGTTGCTAGGAAGCTTCCACGCATTTTCTCAGGGTGAGTGGGCCTCAGCGTGTGTCGGGTCCACCAAGCGACACTCAAGCGGCGTCAAGTCTCGCCGTCAATCATCTGCACGCCGATGTACACAAGCCGGGAGGACACAACAGAGTGCAATGAGAAATGCAAGAAAACCAACAGCCTCCTCGACGGTTGGGCCGCAGGCGGTCACTGCCACTGTAGATGCTGTCTACATGCACCCAGCATTGTTTCTGGTTGTGCCATTGCGTATGCAACATCATGCTGTGCCTAGGATCCATGTCTCTTGCTGTGTGGCACTGTTTGGCATCACTGATTGTCAAAGGCATTGCCTAGGTTCGGGCAGCAGTAACTCTCCGTTGCTATTTTTTTCATCTGATTCTGACCGCACGACTGCGTTTGCAGCGTGTTATTATGGTGTGGTCCAGTTTTCAGGAAAAACAGACGACGCCCGGGTTTTTGTTTGACGGGCGTCTGGCAGGGCTCACCGAGAAAACCCTGCCTACAAGAAAACAGGTCTAGGAATATATTTTTTGATTGGCTGATTAGCTGAGTAACAAGTTCTACACTTGTGGGGGGGAGCTAGAACTTGGAGGGGTCTCCCATTGTTGCTCATTCTTCATTCCTAATGAGTCACTTTCAGTTTTCAGCTGCTTTCTGGCGCTAACACTGGCGCGCCCGTTTCTGAGTAACAAATCCAGAGCTTCCAGACTTAAGACTTTAGAGCAGCAGAC
>SZWC01011873.1:7584-20559 GCA_023375785.1 Penium margaritaceum
TCTCTTTTTCTTGATTTGATTTTCAAAACTATATCTCTTCTTTTATTCACCTCTTTCTTGCTTTCTTTCTCCCTTCCTTACTCTGAATTTTCTTTCCCTTTTCTTTTTTGTCTTTTTTTTCCTCCATCTCACCCGCTCTTCTTCTCTTCTCTCTTCCCGTTTCTCTTCCCCATCCATTCCTCTTGCCCCCTCTTTCTTTTCCCTCTCTTTTCCCTCCTTTCTATAGACCTACTTCCCTCTCAGTCTCTCTCTATATCTCTATCCTTCTCTTAATCTCTCTATATATCTTTTACTTCCCATCTCCTTCTCTGTCCTTTCCCCTCCCTATCTACACTGCCCCCCTTCTCTGTGTGCTTTTCTCTCTTATCCCCTCACACTCCACACCCTCTTTACCTTCCTCTCCCACTCCCCCCCTTTCACTCTTTCTTGTCTTTCTACATCTGTTTTTTTTCTTATTTCCCTTTGTCTCTCAATCCCCCTATGGCCATTCAACCTTTCCTTCAGGATGATATCTCCTTCTTATCATATCCATCTTTATTTGACTTACCCCTATTTCTGTCTCTTCTTTCATCCATCTCCTTCTCTCCCTCTTTTCCAATTTCCCTATCTCCTAGGCTCCTTCTATCCACCTCCCTCTATCCCTTAGCCCTTTTTGCCTACATTCTTTCCCTTGTCACCCAATGTTTCCGCCTCTTCCCTTTCTAGTTCTTTCGTTGTCCTTGTTTCCCTCCCCTTCTTTCTTCCACACTCCTCCTGTGTCCTCTCCCTCCCTTCTTCTTCTTCCCTCCCTTCCTCTTTCCTCTCCCATTGGCTGTGTTTTATTTGCTTCATGGCTTTGCCTGCTATCCATCATTTCCCTCATTTTACCAATTTCGTCTATTTTCTCCTCCCTCTTGTGCTCTTTCTCTTCCGTCAACGGGGCATTATGTTCTCCTCCCTAGCATTTTGAGTCTCCCTTCTATGACATGCCTCTTTTCTTGGTGTTGGCTTGTGCCTCCCCTTCTTCGATCTAGGTCTCCACACTCTGGTGAGCTCGTTTGCTTTTTTCTTGCTTCTTCTTTCTTGCGTTAGTGCCATCGTTGTTTTATATCAGCCCTATCTCCTATTGTCTTTCCTTTCTCATTCTCATTTTTTATTCTCTCCTTTTGTTTATCATCATAACTTCCTCCTCCTCCTTCCTCTCCTCTCGTGGTTGCTTAGCATGCTAGCCTTGGTGCTTAGCCATGTTGTTATTACACTGCTTTTAGATAGGTCCTCTTTTTTCATTTGTTTGGCGAACATGCATGATCACTGAGAGTACAATGACCTTGCTCCCATTCTTTCTCTCATTCACCCACACCAAACATCTCTTACAATTCACATGCTGATCTTGGCAACCCCCATTATGCATCCTCGCAAGCTCGATTGTTTTTCCCTTACTCCCGTTCTCCCTACTTGCCCGCATGAGAGTTGAGCCTCCCTCCTTGTGATCTATTCATGTGACTCATTTTTGTTTGCCGTCTCTTTTTGGTTGACCTTCACACTCATTGCCATGACCCTAACAAGTATCTTAGGACTTGCCCAAGATGCAACGAATGGGTACAAGATGTTTCCAGTGGGTACTGAATTTTCGGACCAATCCTTTGTGACATCAACATTGCCAAACTTAGTCCTAAACGTTCTGCTACTCTCACCTCCTTTCCTATTGCCCTGATCTTTAAGCTTGCATATCTAACCCTTCATATGGTTTAACGCGCTCTCCTTGACGATTTTTGGGTATTTTAGACTGCTTCCCAAACTATTTTTGCTCTATTTGAGCTCGTTCTTCCACATGTCCCACCCTACATCTTACTACCCCTTGCTTCCCATGCCCTTGTTTTTGCAGCCGACATTAGCAATGGTGGTGGTTGCATGCTTACCTGATTGGATCACATTTTTTTGGGTCATTCCCATGATGCGTGTTCTATTCAGTCCTTCACCTTTTGGACAGCCTTACTTGCTACCTCGCACTTTTCTACGACCACGCTCATGGTGCTCTTCATGTTTTTCCTCTAGTTGAGCGCCACCAAGTCACCATTGTTGCCCTTGCTGGTGCTACCACACCTCCTCTCTCTGAGAATGCCATCCTAACCTAGATTCCTCGTGTTCAGTCACTAGGTGTCCTTAGCAACCCTCCATCAAATGGTGTATCCTCCTTATTTGACTTCTTTTCATTACCTCTTCTCCACTGTCTCCTATTTTCTCTTCATTGATCACTCTTTCAAAAAGAGTGTCTCCATGCATAACCGAATGTTGGCTTCTCTCCACCACGAAGCAAGAGTTTTCTCCTTCAAATTTTGTTAACGATGCCACCATTGATCACATATGCCTTGTTTGAGAGTTTTTCACGTTGTTTAGATTTGTCTGTGTTATCATAGTCATTTTCACTGGTGATAGTGCCCCTCTTCCTTATGTCGGTGTTGAACTATGAACTTGACGTCTCTAGTAGGTGTCCTTGTCCTTCTCTCTTTAAGTTCATACCCTTGTTTTCTTCATCCTCCTTCTCCCGATCCTCAGAACTTGTGGGTTTTCTACTACCTATGCTCTCAAAATTGTTGCCATCACCAATTGTGCTTGTGGGCATGTTGTCCTTCACAATCACCAACCTACTAGTAAGGGTCATCATTAGTTTTGTGGCCCCCACATTGTGTTCACCCATGCAACTAGTGCTATTGTGTTGGTATCCATCTCCTTCATCGTCGACTTTTTCATACCTCAGTTTCCACCTTTACCTTTCCCCTCTGTTTTGGCTGTGTAGATTTCCCTTTTGATCCTTTGTTATGTGTCTTTGGTAGTGAAAACTGCACCTTTTATGCAATCATCACGATGCATCTTAAGCCATTTCCATCCTCCCCCTCTTGTTCATTTGCACCACTATAGCTTACTCATTCTAATGTCTTGCTTATGTCCTCTCCTAGTTGTGTATGTACCTGAGATGGCCACATGCATTGTCAGCTTGATTAGCGACTACTCTTGCTTCATTTTGGTTTTCTTTCTCTGGGCAAAGAGGGATGTCACAACGACCATTCACTTGTGGTACGCATATGTCTAGCACCAAACTTGCCACCACCTCTTACACATTTTATTTACTCGTGGCTGTGATTTCTTTGGCTACTGACCGACTTTGTTTCATCGTAAGGGTTTTGCTCAATAACTTTGTGCCCAATGTTCTTCTCAACAGATTAGGGTTGTGGAACGCTCAAAACACACTTTCATCAAGGTCAAGGTCTGCTTCTTTGATCTTGGTTGAAGCTTTAGGACTTATGCGGTGCGCTACAACACTAGGGTGTGGAATCAAATTCCTTGTGGTCCTTTTACATTGGAGAGCACACTAATCATGCTTTTCTTTAGTCAGTGCAGGAACTTCACCTAGAGCATGGTGTTGGGCACCATGGCCATAGTCTATCTTCCCCCTCCTTCGTGGTTTGGGAAACTTGATCTGCCTCAACTTCTTTCTGTCACTCTTGGTGTCTCTCTCTGCTATGGAGCGCATCGTTTACGGGGTCCGGTTCCGCATTGCATTATCAAGTCTTTTCAAGCTTGCTTGTTTTGGCAATTGATATCCAACGCGTTTTGTATAGACCATTGTTTTCCTTGGACAACCTCTGAAAATGCCCACTCCACAGATGGTCTTTTCTGTAATGGGTCTCCATCGTCCTTTCAGTCTTATCCATCGTCTTCTACTAATGTTACTTCCTCCCCTGTTACCTTATTAGCCTATCCATCTCATCTGTCCCTCCTTCTGACATCCTCCCTCGTCCTTTTGTGTCCCACTCAGCTTTATCCCTTCGAGATGCCACTCCCATCCCAACATATTGCCGGTTTCCTGTCTTGCACCAGCCGTGGCCTCCACAACTTTACATGCGTCCTTTTCCTTCTTGTGTCTCCTTCTCGCAGCCGCCTTACTCCCTGTGCACTTTTCTGTCTCCATCCTCCATGCTCTTTATGCCACTTCTTATCGCTTCAAGGCCCTTGACCCCTGTGACGTCATTTGTCCCTCTCGTACACCCCTTTCCTCACTAACTTATGTACCATTGTTGTGGCGGCCCATTATCTGTCTCTTGTCTTCCCAACTTGTAACCATTGCTGGTCTTCTCTATTCTGGCTCCCACCAGTTTTTTATCTTTGCCCTTGCATGCTCCCCTTTCCTTGATTGCTCGTAATGCACTCGGCTCCCCTTGTGCACCCTTCTCCGCACGGTGCCCTTAAGCTTTCCCATTATAAGTCTAGACGTTCTTGAGAAAGTTTGTCCATCTTCATTCTGCTTGGGTAGCAACACAGTTAAATCCTTTCTTGCTATCATCCCTTATCCACATTCACCATCCTTGCCTGACCCAACTTCCTCTTTCCCCTAATTTCTTCCTCCCCTCCTCAGCTTCCTTGCCCGTGAGAACATCTCCCCCTTACATGTTCCCTCCCCACATCTTTTCCGACCTATTGCCACCCCATCTGCTCCCAATCCTATTGCTTATTTTGTGTTGTCTTGTTCCCATTGACTCATGATCCTGCCCGCCCCCTGTCCTTGAAGGGTGCACAAGATGATTTGGCTTGGCCGCCTGTTCTCCCCATGTCTCCCCTCTTTCCCAAGATTTCCCCACTTTGCCTCTCAACCATGTGCCTCTTGCCCTTTCCCCACCCCGTGCTCATTTCCCCATCCTTCCCACCTCGCATTAGCCACTCTTCCTTGCACTCCAAAGTCTCCTCTCGCACTCGCTCTCATACTATTTCCACTCTTGTGTGGCTTTTCATCCATTTCTTTCCACTCACCTGTAATCTCCTCTCTCTTGCCCACTTGTGCTCCGTTTTCCCACATTGCTCCTCTCCATCCCCTTCACCCCTTCTCTCCCTTTTCCCCCTTTGTACTTGCCTTTGCCATCCTTCCCCTTTCCATCTTCACCTGCACCCTTCTCGGCATCTCCCCCTCCTCTCGCGTGCTCTCCCACCCTTACTTACATCCTTTGGCACATCCGTCCATTAGTTAGCCTCTCTTGTTGGACCATGAGTTTGCGTGCCCTCACACCCTTCCACCCCCTCACCTCCTTTCCTACCCCGTTTACCTCGCCCACCTCCTCCCTCTTACATCTTGTCTCTTCCCCATCTTTGCCCTCCACATCCCGTCTTCTCACAATATGCATCTTTCAACCAGATCATTCTCATGCTTGTCACTTCATCTACCATGGGTTCTGCCATACCCTAGATGCTACACCCATTACTTTTTCATGAGTGGTCTCATGGCTATTGCTCGTGCTCTTGCTATTACCTTATCCCCTCTAGTGTTCTTTCCCCCCTCTTGTTGAAAACGCAGACCCTCTCACACATGCTGGTGCCCTCTTTCATCCCAATGCCACTGCCTAGCACACATCAAACGTGGGTAGTATGGAGATCTTTTATGCCATGGCGTCCATAGACTCGCAACCCATAGCTTTTGTCGCACGACAATGAAGATCAAGTGGGTCCTCCATAGAGATTACACCACTACTTCCGATCTCTACCGGTTAAGGGCGCTTTACCACAAGGTGATACTCTTTCATTTCAGGTGATGAATTTGTTGACACCTATTTCGACGTTGGTCATTAAATGATTTTTCTTGTCTTCATATGTTTGGTTGCTTCCTTTAACTGGGAGCTTCACCACACAAAAGTGAATAATGCTTTTCTCCACAACTGCCTCGAGAAGAATCTCAACATTGTTCATTTTGCAGCTTTTTGAATGGCGCTTAGAAGGTGTACCAACTTTGTCATTCACTCTCACCTCCCCGTTAGAATCAAGAACGCACCTGCACCTTTGTTGGTCAAGGCTTTTGCCACTGTCAATCCGACATGTTCCTCTTTTTTTATGGTATGACAGCGCTGTATGTAAACGATGTAATCATCACCACACTATCCTCACAATTGTCGAGGCCTAGGGGATCCTCTCCTCAACTTAGCATATGAAAGATCTTTGCCTTATGGCTTTTTTCCCAAGGTGTAGCTTGAGTTTCTCCCTCTCTCTATCCTTATCCACCAAAAGCACTATGTGCAAACCCTCGCTCACCATTTATCATGTGTCATCGACCTGTCGCAACCTATTTGTGTTACCTTCTCTTTCATACTACAATGCATCCAGCTTGCCCTCTTTGTAGCCTAGGACAGCGTGTCAGGTGACCCTCACTTTGTCACCGCCTTCTAGTCCATCGTTGGCTTCCTAACGTACTTCATGGGCCATTGAAAGTGAGAGAATTCTATGAAACACATTTGTATAGCCACTCATGTCCTTTGTTATGACACTGGGTTCGCTCCGATTGGCCTTGTACTCTTAGCCATGTCTAACGTTCCCCTTCTTTATGGTGAGGGCATTAGTGAGCACGCTTGTAATGCAAATGCTTACGGTCAAAGTGGATTTGTATTCTCCGTGGTGCCACTCTTGCTCTAAACGATCCTACAATAAATATTTGTTAAGAAATGTCTACATCCTTCATTTGTATCATGCTTCAACCTTATCTTTCAAGTTTAGGGTAGTAGGAATGATTTTTCATTGGACTAACTTTAAAGAAGAATCCCATACAAAATGAGCTTTAATTGAATTACAAGAACAAAAGAAGCCAAAACCAAAGGGAAATTACTTGTCTTGGGTAATGGCATTCACTGGTGAATTCCTTCATTTGGTGAAGGAATTTATCCGTTTTAAGATTCCTCCATGTTCAAAAGATGAGGAAAAAACATATGGTTCCTTTGAAGGATTCACTCATACATGGTCAAAAGTTGAAAATGGTCTTCATTTACTGCTAGTGCGAATTTTCCTCACTTCATGTGATGAAGGAAATGATTATTGTCCATATTACTACCAAAGGATTTAGTCGTTTTTGCTGGTAAGTGAAAATTTGGTCGATCGTGCATGTGTAAATCTCTGCCCATGCTGTTTTTAGTAGTTTGATCCATTCACATGTATGGCTTGGTTGTTCGCGTTAGTCTCTGAAATGAAGGTCGGACTTTGCCGTGAGGATCGAGGCTTTTCTAGTTCGTGGGTTGATTTTTCACTTGAACCGCTTAATGTTCTAAATCGATCTCACTACTCAGTCACAGCAGAAGGCATAACATACCTTCCTCTAAGCGATATCTTAGTTTGCGACTTTTGACATTTGCCTGTTTTTTTCTGCAATTATCACCGAGCCGCCTTCTGCTTCCCAACTGCGCTCCCTCTCCACCATCCCCTCCTCCCCCCGCCCCTCCCATTCTGTGCCACTCGTTGACACCCCTCGTAAGCGAGTTCACGAATTTTGACTTGTGCACATGGACAGGGTACCCCCGCGGACATCACACACCCAAACCAATCTTGGCACCCTTCCCCCAAATGATACGTTCTCCTTTCCCCCCCTTTATCTTTCCTTGTTTGGCTATTCCTTGCAATTTTGTATTGTTGACTTCGATGCCTATTTATTGGATGCCTTTGGACCTCTTTTATGGAAGTTGCACTCACACACCTAGCATGTTGTTTGTTCGCCCCATTTGACCAGTAACTTCCCATGTATATGTGTTGCCCCCCTCCCTCCTCCTTCCCATGCAACCCATGTTTCCTCATTACTTTGTCTCTGGAAGTTGCAGTGCATATCCAAACTGTTTCAAACGGGTGCACATGGCCAAACAAACGTATTGACTGGTTTGAAATACTGGTATGTTTTATGTTTGTGGTGGGGTGTTCCCAGAGGGTTGCTTCTCATGCCGTACTTAAAGTGGAGTGCTACTGGCGCATTAATACTTATTGTGGTGTTTTTGGCAAAGTGCCTCTTGCTACGTGCAGCCAAGTGCTCATGACGAGTGGCACATGTCATTATTGCTATGGATTTATGGTTGGTTCCCCTACTACAACAACACATTTGCATTTTCAATAACGTGCACATGATCGCTCCTTTGGTGAGACAGTCATTCGACCTCGTTTGGCCCATTGTTAAGTGCCCCTTTTCTATGTGTGGCCGCGTCGGGTCGATGGTTTCATTCTTCATCTTGGTGGTGCTCCTGTCATCCATCTTCCCTCCTAGTGGTCTCTCCCAACTCTTTGCGGCAAGTGGCATATCTTCCAAGCTATCTTCTTGTGCCACTTGCACTTGCACAATAATGTATGATTTATATAGTGTTCACTAACCTAGATATGTACATCCGCATGCTAGGTTGACATGTTTGTTAGATGAGTTTTCATATCAAAGCATTTATGCAACATCTTACGTAGAGCTCTCCTACTTACACTTAGTTTGATGCTTTTTCCTTAAAAGTATTGCGTACTTAATGCTAGGCTTCATATTCATGTGTGCAAAACTAACTACAAGTGTTTTTGAGGAATATTCATCGTGTGACAAATATTCTTTACGCTATCACAAAGTGTGTTTACTGTGATGCATTTGCACATTACATGTAGTCCATGTTTTGGATCAACATTTACACGCTCTCACAAAATGTTTATTTAATGTGAGATTTTGCACATTGGCCGCCCTCGATGTATGTTTGTAGTGAGAGTATAACACAATCATATTCAATCGACCGAAAGAGCACCTCAGTAGTTGTCCGTACTCTCAAAACTCACTTTTCCTCCCTAACGTCATTATTTGCTTGTCTTGATCTACTATAAGCCAAACTCTTTGTTACTTCTCACTCCTGAAGAAACTCACGAGACTCTCCCTTCACAGGACTTGAGAGCAAGAGATTTGCTCGATGGATAACCCTAGGCGTTCCTAACTCAGGAGAAACGTAGAGCTCGGCCCTCTTGGTTTTGGGTGTGCTGAACTGACATCTAGCTTCAATTGACTCACTTGTTCCACCTGTTCCACTTCTTCCACCCACTCCCCCTATCATGTTTAATGATATCCATAAACAAAAAGAAAACCTGTTCATTCTTTAACAAACAAGTATACATGGCTTTAAACAGAATGTATTCATTGATTTTTCATATTGATTTAGGTTAGGTACTTAGTTTTATGTCTCAATTGGTGCACATTAAAGATACCTATTAAATAACAAATTAGCACTCTCAAAATTCATTCGTTTTCATTTTTTGTACTGATAGCTTTTTTTATGTCATATAGCATGAATTCACGCAAACCACAACAAAAAATATTAATGTAGTTTAAGGTTTTTAAATTTTGGATAATGTTTCATTATTTTTACTTTCTTAAAGTATGAGAGAAAATGGAGAAGAAACCACGTTATGATTTAATTTCATGTTTCATTCATGAATGAATAATTTGAAATAAACAAAACTTGTAAGTTCATAATTGTATTCATAAGTATCTATGATTATGGAAAGGTTACTGTTAATGAACTTCAAAAGTTAATGTTAAATATAGATTAAATGTTTTACATCCTCATAGTATATATTTGTTTTTTTAGTAGTAATATATGACTTTGTTTCAAAATAATGTAGGGAATAGGAGTGTAAAATGATTATATTTAATGATTATGTTTGGAAAAAAATACTTTCCAGCTAATTGCCTTTTTGTTTCGGTATAATGATGTTCCTTTTGTGGGATTTGTTTAGTATTATGGAATTTAATGTAGCAAAAACATCATTACGACAAAGGTATAATTTTATATGGAGGCCATCGAGTTGTTTTAGAGTTGTTTGAAGAATGAATCTTTTTGAATTGAATTTTAAATACATGAATTGGTTGGATTTTCCAAAACCCCTCCAAAAATTGCCGAATCTAGTCTACATGAGAAAACGTTCACATTTCCTTGTGAACCTATGTTTGAATATAAAATTGCAGACAAAATGTTATCTTTTATTAGAGTACTTATTGAACATGGTAAATAATAATTGCATTCCAAAAAATTCTCTTGTGGTAAGACCGTGATTTTGCGTTGTAGTGGATCAAATCAGACATGTGAGGTAGAAGGTGTTGGAGACAAGTGTACTTAAGTCCATGTTTTATGTGACATGATAAGTGTGATTGATATGCTGCTCTTGGATCCATTTAATGCATACACTTTGCAAAACTTTATTAAATGAAGCCTCACAGTTTTAAAATTATGAACGATAGTAACATGTCATTTAGCACATGTTATTTTTTCACCAAAGGTTTATCAAAGTTTTTGCAGAATGAGCATGGTGATGTTGCAAACTGTTTATAGGGCTATTTAATTCTTTAAATCAAATTGAAAAACGCATAAAGCATTTTACGTTTCTTAGAATCTATCGTTTTATGAAGAATAGCTGTATCCTTCGTTGTGTTTATCTTCCACCTATAGTAGAAATATCATAAAAGGTCAAGTATAGTTTCTTCTTCTATAAAATTACAACACAATACGGTTTTGTAAAGGGAATTTAAGAAATGCCATGTTTTTAAAGGGATTGAATAAATATTTATCTCCTTGAGGGGCATGGGAAAGCTACATTATTGGTTGGGGCATGAGATCATGATACATTTTTACCAGGCCACGTTACTATGAGGAATATATATTGTCATAAAATTTTCTTTAAAGAAAAATCTTCAAGATGTTTTGAGGGGGAAATTGAACAATTTTGTTGGTTGTACTATGATGCACATAGTCCACGGGAACTAATCCGTACTAGATTTTGAATAAATTTCACGTTCGTATTTGTAGAAGACGTTAGAATGTAATGTTTGTTTTCGCACATCGTGGAATGCGTGATTGGTGGGTTTCACTTAAAGACTTACATGTATGTGAGAGTAACACCCACCATTTTTTCAGGGCACTGTTTTAGTCACATCTTCAAAGTCGGATTCGTGTTTAGTTTGTATGAATGCTTGCATATCTTGATAACTTGTACTTATTCCGAATAGATTCAATTCCTTGTTGGTTTGAAAGAAGTATGTCATATACTTCTTTTATTGCACAATTACAATATCTGGCACTTTTTTTTAACCCCTTTGGAAAGTAGTAGGTTTGTGTTTTGAGTTTCTTTGTGCTTACGAACTAACCTGGCAATTTTGTGTGCTCCCCTCGAAATTTTACAATTTTGTACTTTCTGTACAAGTGCGACATTTCTTAGTGAGCTTTCAAGAAGTTTTCTTTCTCGGATTATGATTCGGGAAAATGTCAATATTCTAAGACCTTTTTCAATGTCCTGCTATGATTTCGTTCTTCTTTTGTTTCTAGGCTAGTGTACTTGGTGTTTCTCTGCTCCATATTCGGTTTGCCAGAGTCGCGTCTTCCAACTTTCTTGCTTGTCTTTCTGCCACCATGATGATATTCGGGAGGGTTTGTGAACGCCATTTTGAAAACGATACCAGTCAAGAATCCATGGGATGTCTGGAAGTTCGCAGCGTCTGGCAGAGGTCCAGAGCTTGGCCGAAATGAGCAGAAATAGAGCGGACACAGGACAACTTTCGCTCTATGGGTACAATCGTCGTTTAGGGTTTGCATCGTTCAATGTTTGCGTNTGGTGTGTCGGGGAACCCCTCGGGGTTCGTCCGACTGCATGGTCCGAAGCCTGTGGGCGGGAAATCACAAGGG
Source organism: Penium margaritaceum (assembly GCA_023375785.1). Taxonomy (NCBI): domain Eukaryota; kingdom Viridiplantae; phylum Streptophyta; class Zygnematophyceae; order Desmidiales; family Peniaceae; genus Penium; species Penium margaritaceum. Next base: position 19,047 of record SZWC01011873.1, read on the forward strand.
GCCTCTTCGATTTTGACGCCGAAACTGGGGTCTGCTCGCAGTCCTCTTATGTCCTCTTTTAGAACTGGATTTGGCATGGGGCATGGCATTTTACTTGATGTTTTGGTGCAACCAATTGAGGCTGAAAACTCCATACGTCGGTTTACGGCGATGCTTTCAGCCACAACCGTCCATCCGCCCCCGTCCACTGACTTGCTTGGGCCCGTGCGTGGGCTGGAGCCCATCGGAGCCCACACCCAATGGGATGGGTTGGCTCTGCCGATGGCACTCCAGATCGAAGACAATCGTCCGATGGCCNGCACGGCATGATGGACGCGGCCATCTGAACCGCGCGAAAGAAACATTTCAGTTTTCTTACAGTTTTTGCGATCTTCGCAGTGCAACCGAACCACGCCCTACGTGCGCCTCTCTCGAAGTGGGACGGGAGGCACCGACCACCGACCGGAAGCCGGCGCCAATGCTCGGGCTTCCGCGCGGCCTTCAGCTTTTCTCAGACGGCATAAGAAAAACATTAGAAAGCGAAAACGGGAGTCCGAAAGTTTCTTTTCATGGCGCGCGTCGTATCCTTGTTCTCAGCTTTCGAAGTCTTCGCTTGTCGTTTCGTTCTCTTCTGAGAGCCACAGTCAAGACCAACAGCGACTCGGGAAGAACATTCTGCACGTCGTCTCAAGCTACCAAACATGCAATTGCTTTTCGAAAAGGACAAATCCGTACTACCCAAAAGACAGCTGGCTGCCGGCAAGTCGAGAGCAAGACCCAAAAGTGGACAAAATCCAACAGAAACAACCTTTTGCCGCTTTTGTTGACAATCTAGCGCATGGTGGTTTCCTTAGAGAAACGATGAAAACACCTGAAAACGAGTGAAAACCATGCAAGTTTGAAAGCTGCGTTGTTGCTGTCACTGTCACTAATGGTGTAAGATTTAGTGGAATCTTGACACATGTTCCTTTGATGCGATTGAGCCGATCTCCATCTTTACATCTGAGATTGTTTTGAAACTTCTATTTGAAAAAAAGCTTATGTTTTAAAACCATAGAGAATTCCCCACCCCACCTCTTCCCACTTCTTACTAGCCGGCTTTGAGACGACTACAACAATGAATCCAAGAGGATGTGTCTTGTTCTCCGTAGTGCGCTGTGTTTTGCTCATACGCCAATGGGCAACTTGGAGAATCATTTCTAATGGCCCCTTCGTTAAGCCCTTCAAGCCAGAGCTTGAAATCTTGGAAAAACCGGAACCTTGTGGTAGTCCACTATAAAGAACGAAGCTCAATTTTTTTTGAAAGTGAGGGAGACAACACTCTCTTGAGAGAACAAAACATGTCTTACGAGTTAAACCCAAATCCGCGGTGTGCGTTTACAAAGCCAACAAGGGCACACATAGCCGAGGGCAAAGTGGACAGCAACACTGATGTAGTGAGGGGTTATCGCCACATGGGGTTCAAAAATCGACCAAATAATTCTCAGTAATGGTCGCGATGGCACAAACAATGTAACAAGCGCTCGTGTGAGTG
>SZWC01011874.1:972-21282 GCA_023375785.1 Penium margaritaceum
CACACCCACACACACACACACACACACACACACACACACACACACACAGCCATGTGCATGCGTATGCATGCACACATGACTACATAAACGCACGCACTGGTACACTCATGTACAGACCCACACACACATCCATGCATCCGCATACTTCTTTGCTTCTAAAGAACGGTGCTCCAACAGGTTTGACGAGTTTAAGGCAATGGTTGAGAACTTGACTGGCAAGAAGATGAAGGAGTTACGTAGCATCACGGTGGAAAATATCCGGGCAATAAGTTCTTAAACCACCTTGCAATTTCTAAATTCAAGGCATTGTGCACGGCTAGAGTATAACTGTGTAGAAGAATGCTCCAGCCATACCCTTGTGAAGTCCGCATACTCCATGAAACACATGAATCAGCTTTCTTTGGACCTCTGGGTCGTTGCAGTGAGCACCACCGTTGACATGAAGAATCACAGTCCAACCAAGAGGAAATGGTTGCACTAGATGTTGTAGATAAGGCATGAGAAGTGAAGCAGTAGATAGAGTCACAGCTGGACTACAACATGTGGGAGCTGATTGAGTATCTATCCGGACGTCAGATCATCAAGTGCAAGATTAAATGTAGTGAGAAATTGATGATAACCTCAAAAAGGCAAGGTTGGTCACCAAGGGCTACTCGTAGCAGAAGGCCATCAACTACAGAGAGCCGTTTATTGATGTTGCAAAGTTTGCCTTTGAGCATACGGTTCTCTATTACATTGTGGCTAAGGACTTTAAAATCTAGCTTGCGGATGGCCAGGAACACATGGTTTGTAAGTCGCAAAATTAGCTATTTGGCCTTAGGGAAGCGTCATGTGCTTGGAGCCAAAAGCTGGATATAGCGCTACAGTGCGTGGGATTTGAGCAGAACGATTGTGACTATAGCATCTACTGCTCACACTATGAGCATAAGATTTCCATCATCATTGTCTATTATGATGACATGTGCCTCCTTTTCAACATTCCTCCATTTGAGGAATTCAAGGAGGCAATCTTAGAGCGCTTCTTGAGGTCTGATCTTGGTAGGGAACCTGAATTCCTCTGCATCAAGATCATGCATGACCGAAATTCATGAATTCTCTTGCTACAGCAGAGTCGCTATGTCAAGAATATCCTTTTGTGGTTCAGTATGATGGAGGCTGAACCGATCAGTGCACTACTTGGGTTGTGGCACTACCTTGTCAATTTCAGTGGAAACGGACACGCGGTTGAGGGGCAGAAGTACAGGAGTGCCTTTGGCAGTCTTACGTACTCAATGTTGGCAACTCCACTGTACCTCACAAAGGGTGTGAGCATTGTGAGCAAGATCAAGCATAATCTCAAACCTGTGTATCAAGAGGCGGTGAAGAACATGTTTTGCTACCTTGCAAAAACCATCAACATTGAGATCACATGAAACAGCAGCAACTGCATCATCGACAACACAAACACAGATTGGGCTTCAAATCCCAAGTCCAGTTTTGGACATGTATTTCTCATGAGGAGTGGGTTTATAAGGTGGTGTAACAAGCAAAAATGGTCGTGGTTACCTCAAACATGGAGTTTGAGTATGCACATCTTAGCTTTGGAGCCAAGGAAGTACCAAAAAAAAAAAGAGTATGTTGGCTATAGTTTCCCATGGAAGAGATGGGTAGGAATGTACCATTTGCACTTCAAAAAAATGGGGAACATCATGCTCACCTGAAGCACATAGCTATCGCCCATCACTTCATCAAGAAAATGGTGCAGGACGGTGCTATCAAGCAAATTTTTACTCCAACAACAAGAACACAGGTTGTTGACTTTTGTACCAAGATAGTGACCCATGAGAAGCAACAGTTTTGTATGAAGACATGTGGACTCAGCCCACTCTAACGACGGAAGGGTGGTAGGTATCAACCTCATTTTTTCCACCTAATTGTTTCAATGGTGAAGTGGGATCAGTGATTGGAGAAATTAATTGGCAGTTTCCTTGAGCTTGCTGTGGTGGAGTTAAGACTGAGCCGGAGAGCTTGATGCTCATCAGCAAATGCATGGTTGAATGTGCACCATAGAGAGGCAGAAGCCAAACACTCAGCCGAAGAACTCTGTACCGGTACCTGCCATGAACTGTCACCAAAATGAAGATTTTTTGGCTTCTGGTGCAAAGCCACGCACGCAAGATAAAAGCCTCTCACTGCAGTCAGCGACCAGTTCACAAGCTGCTGAACCCAAACACGGACAGGTGCTAGTGATTTCGCGATCACAGTTTCTCTCCAACATGACTTCTTCTTCTGGTTGAGCATGATGTATTGCCTCTTGAAGCCACTCAGACTCATAATTGTTGACCAGAAGTCTGCATTCCACCAAAGCTTTCTAAAAGCAGCTGCAAAAGCACAAGAGGTCCCACGTGTTATGAGAGAGGATGGGGAGTTAGCAATTTCTGTCAATGGAAATAATGCTGACTTATCGGGGCAGCTGGCGAGTCCCACGTCCGCATGATGCAACATATTTTTTCCTCATAGAGGTCGAGGTACGCAACGTGTCTCCACATGCCGGAGGCGTTTCCATTACAAACCCTCAATTTCCTCTCAATGTTGGCCTAATCACAGATGCAGCACTAGACGTGGGTACAGCCGGCATCAACAGGGGTAAGAGTAGCTCCTGCATTTTACCCACAGGTGCAAGGTGAGAGAAGTGGTCTGCTTTTCGTGAGGATTGGGTAGTCTTTGAGTGCGCTTGCTCTGGACACAGCTGGAAAAGAGGGGTTGGTTAGTCATGATGTGTGGTTGATGCCTGCAAGGAAAAAGTGGGTTGAGGTCAGAAGGTCTGACCATGCACCATGGATTTCCGGAAACGGAGCTAAAAGCTGAAAGCTGAGGAGAACAAGAGGGCAAGGGGGGGGGGGGGGGGCGCTAACGTGAATTTTTTGGCATGCACTTTGTAGTTCATGCACGTGCATTGAAAAATCTCCATGCCTTTTTTTTTATTTGTGGCGTGAAGCACACGCATGAAATTTTTAAGCACGGCATGTGCTTTCATGTTCCATTTTCCATGCCCCGTTGACATTGAAATTTTCCGTTGCACAACGAGTCTGTTCATTGAGGGGAAGAAGTGAGCATACACAGAAACACTCTCAGCAAGGCTTGGTAACAGAAAACAACCCTTTTGCTCAGGGGCGATCTCTTAGGGCTGCTTACAAGGGGTAGATCAGTGAATTCATAAACTACATTATTTAGGAATGGATTACCTTATAGTGCCTTATGTAACTCAGGTTTTTCCTCTTGGGTTCCTTGCAAAAGCATGCATCCGTTACGTTTCCGTCATGAATGTGTGGAAGAAAAGGCTACCGTTGGATGTTGCCCATCCGCTACAACCCTCTGATCCATTTGGGCAAGATCAAAAGTTTGCGGTGACCATCGAAGCCAATGAAGACCAGATTCTTAGTTCCTTGGTGTGAGAAATCGTTCATGCCCACAACATACCTCGTTATGTGTTCCTTACCAGTGTTGGGAAGAGGCATGCCTCACGCCTTAGGGCATAAGGCATGCCTTAGGCCTCAAGGCGCACCCCTCTTTAATGAGGGTGCAGCCTAATCCTTCGAGGCATGACAGTGCTTGAAACTTTCCAGAAACGGTTGCACAAAACAATTGTGGAATAGGGATATTGTGGAAGCTTGGAATTTAGGTCATACAATACTCATGATTTTTACTTGTAGTACTGAACAATACATGTAGAATATCAGGCTCATGTTCACTGATATTTAAAATATCAGGCCCATCAGAAGGCCTGGCAACACCCTCACATATATGACCAATCACCTTACCCCTGAAGCTGTGTATTGACATGTGTATTGGGATGTGAACATATCAGTGAACATGGACTTCTAACAGAAATGAGTACATAGTACATAAAGTCCATGATAATTAGCACCTTGTATAAGGAATGTATACCTGGGCCTTAGTGACATGAAATGATGTTGATTATTTCAAAAAATATTTGCACATAGGAAAACACTTGTTGATATACCAATTGTCAAGTGTATGGAATTAGGGTGATTAACCATAGCTCCCTCCAGCCCACAACCACCTTGACTCCTAAATCCCCACCCTTGGCCCCCTCTGTCCCCTGATCTTTAACATTTTTTCTATCTTCTGCTGCCAGTTCACTTCCACCTACATGGAAAAACATGCAAGAAAGAAACAGCACATGGAAAACAGGGACAATCACCATAGCAGCAAAAGCGTGTGTCAAATGTTTTTTGGTTTAACCCGTGGCTAAATCCAAGGTAACAGCTTCTGCACCTGTAGCCTGCTCATGTGAGACTGCTACATCAGTGTCATTGTTGGTCACAATGCAGCAAGTGCGTGCACACGTGCGAGATGCATCCGGAAAAGTGTCCTGCATCAGTGCTGCACTCTCCCTAATCTTCAGGACTGTGCGGCACTTCGTGTCAAGCATTTGGGAAGCAGCACACTGTCTGTGAACAGTGGTTGTACTTCCTCCATCATGCGTTTTCTGTTGTGTTTTCCATTTTTGTTGTCCCTCTCCGCTGCCACCTCACTTATCTTGACCAATGCCATAGCCTTATCCAAACCGCCCACATCCACAAGACTTAAATGTCAAAGCTGCATGTCTGACAAGGCAAGATCATGCAGGGCCCTGTCCAAAACTTCTGATGGACCGTACCCTTCCTTGATGCACTTGGTCTCCTCTCCCCATGAGGGATCTACCACCTCTCTTGGCCTGTCTACTCAGTGGATGCCCTAGCACCCACTGCAACAGGCGCGGAACACCATTGCTGGTCTAACGATGCTTCTTCACACATTCTTGCATCCACAGCAGATATGCATACATATCTTCCGGGCAGTTGTCAAGATTGTGCGCCATGCATGGAGAGAAGAGGACATGAGAGAACTCAGGGGTGAAAGCCAGTTGTGCAGCAGCAACACAATTGTTGCTTGTATTGTCCATCAAGACTTGCTCAACGTGCTCCGGCCCAACCATGCAAAATTATTTGCTCATTTGCTGCGCAATGAGAAAATTGCTTTGCTACCCTGCATCACGCGGCTTCTGCAGCATCACTGAAAGCAGAAATACTCCATCAGCGGTGTTCACAGCTAGCACTGCAAATATGCTGTGGCATTTTATGTCAGTCCAGCCGTAACTAGTGAGTGTACACCTTTGGGATGCAATAGACATCCTCATCATCTTAAGCTTCTCCTCTCTGTGCTGCGTCTCCACGATGAGCATGCCAATTATGATGTGCTTACAATTGGACGGATGAAGTGCCTACAAGCCAGAGACACACATCTGGGGACGCTGAAAGGCTGCTTTACTGCAAACAATGTACTGCCTTCCATCTCCAAAGGACCAGAACAAGAAACACCACCGCCCCCCTCCCCAGTGTTAGGTTTCCCTCCTTCACCGTGCCCACCCTGCCCCTCTGTTCCTCCCACATCCATGTTTCCACACCGACCATCACTGGCCGGTCCCATTGCAGAGCCCCGTAGAAAGTAATCACCCATAACACCCGCAAGAAGCTCGTACTCCTTGTCAAAGAACCCTGTATCAAACTCTTCAAGGTCCTCCCATGGAATGTAGATCATCCAGCCTTTGCGATCCCGTCGATTGGGCCACAGGTTCAAATGCGGCAGGCCTCAGCAGGAGGATAAGGTTACTCATCATTCCCTTGGCACAGACCAAGACCGTGTCGCGTAGGATCTCCAAAAACTGAATGAAATTGATAATAGTACATCCCCTTCACTTGCTCCTCATAATGCAAGAACTGAAATTCCTGCGACCCCTTCAAGCCTTGCGTGAGTTTCCACAATGGCCCACGTTGTTTCCTGGCCGTCACTATCTGCTCGTCAAGGGAGACATGCAAAGAATCACTTTTTGTCGTGTGCTGTTTTAGGTTCATGGAGCATGGAAGAATCTGTCTCTGAATTCATAACACATGGAGATACAATTCATTCCTACTGTGGTGGCTTAAAAAAGTGATTTTCCCAAGGGTAGGGATCAACGTTTTCCCCCTTTAATTCCCAGAGACAGAGTTGGTGTGCTATAGCACTGATCTCAAGGCAACTGGGTCCAGGTTCACTGTCAGGAGACATGGCATCTGCCTTCTTCTTCTCCCTCATGTGCTATGTATGGCCAAGATGACGCTCTCCCTTTCAGAATTGCCGAATGGGAAGAGTACTTGTGGGTCAGAAATTTGAGACTTCTGCTTGGAGAAAATAGTGCATAAAACACGAGATGAAGATGTGACGGGTGTGGCTTTAGTTTGGGCAGGACCAACTGTAGTTCCAGACTACTCACCTTCGCAAAGCGAAGATGTGAAGGCGTCGGTGTAGACCAGGTTGCAAGCTTCCGTGGCGAGCAAATTTCTGGTTGTTTGGCTGTCGCACAGCCCAAGGACAGTGCAGTTGCACTTGTATAGTGTCCAGCTTCAGGATGACCACTTAATAGTGGCACATTGGACCGTGTCACTCAAAGCACACTCACCCTTGTCAACTGCACTGCGCAAGGTGTTACGCGCCTCATCAATCATGCGCATTGTTATGCAAAAATTATGTATTGGTGTCAGAAGCTGTGTGGTGATAGTTCCAATGTGCCTTGACGAGTCTTCACTATGTTCACGGCTGTGTTTTGTGCTTCTTGAGTCTACGCATGAGCTTTCAGACCCCGAGACATGATTTTTCCTGAGTCCCTCAGTAACAACCTGTAACAGTGACTTCTGGCGGATTATGTACTGGAGCAACCTGGCAGTCCTCGGGGGATAACTCGCCAGATGTAGTTTTGTTACTCATTGCGGCAGATTTTCTACCGGCAGTCGAACTGCGACCAACTCCCTATGCCACTTCGCACACGTCAACTTTGGAAGTCTGGCAATTCAACTTCCATTGGATTGAGTGACTCGTCAACTTAAAGGAACATGAATCCAATCTAGATTTGTAGCACTCTCTAGGTAGCTAGATTAAATCTTGAGGATTTTTCTCCTTCCAGCGACTTGTTGACGCCTCCCGGCGCCGCACCCGAGCATGCCAAAGGGCCAAAAAAACATTCTCCCCATTTTAACTTCCACGTCCATTGCTCCTACTTGCCCTCACTCACCTTCTGCTGCACCTTCAAGCCCTCCAGAGCTGGTCATCCTAAGTCCGGCCACGCTCATCACATGCCGATCCACTGGTTGTGCTTTGGTCAAGCAATCCGCAAGCATGTGGCGCATGCTGTAGTGTTGTAGTAACACTTGTCCTTTCTCCACCATGTCTTGTGCGTAATGGTAACACACATTGATATGCTTCATCGTCCTGTGCAATGTCGGGTTGTTGGTGAGTGAGATAGTGCTGGTGTTGTCCTCCTACACCACCGTTAGCTCTTGCTGCGGCACATTTAGCTCCTCCAACAACTTGCAAAGTCACACCGTCTCCTTGACAACTTCGGCCAACACGATGTACTCTGACTCTATTGTGGAAGTGGCGATGTAGTCTTGCTTTCTGCTGCATCATGAGACCGCTGCACCAACGAGGAAGAACACATGGCTAGATGTGGAATTCCCCTTGTCCACATCACCAGCATAGTCTGCATCTGTGTAGCAGACCAAACACAGAGGGCCAGGCTGCCCTTTACCTTCAAATATTAGGCACGCGTGTTGCGTTGCCTGCATGTAGCAGAGGATGGGCTCGACCGCCTTTCAGTGTAGTGGCCGTGGATCAACCACATACCTTCTCACTTGGCCCACCTCGTAGGCCAAGTCGAATCGAATCACACCATGGCGTACATGGAATTTTCCACCGTCGATATGTATGGCACCCTTGCCATATGCTTCGGCTCTTCTTTTGTTTGTGGCGCACTTACCGCACTCACTTCCCAGTTCGTGGAGACCGGACTACCAACTGGTTTGCAGCCCTCCATGCTATACCGCTTGAAAACCTCAGCCATGTATTTATCCTGTCCTAGCTCAAGCGTGCGTGCCCTTCAAAGCTCACCTCGAGGCAATACTCTAACTCCTTTCAGTTTAGACATCTGGACTTTGCTGCTCTTTCAGCAACTGTGGGATTCCTAAATCGGTCGAGGATACAATCTGGTCGTCCACGTAGGGTACGATGATCTGATGGAGTGGCTTACCGCGCCGCACATTCACGTTGTGATCCAACTCACAACGCTTGATGCTGAGTTGTTCCATGAAGCTGTTCATTTTCTTGTATCGATACTCGGGTAACTGTCGTAGCCCGTACAAGGACTTCTGCAGCCTACACGCCTTGCCCTCCGGTGCCTCCACCCCCTTTGGCACCTCCATGGAGATTTTTTTTGCATAATGTTGTTGAGGAATGCCGTCATTTAGTCCATTTGGTGGAGCTCCATGACCTTTCCGACTGCCACGGCAACAATTGCCTGAATGCTTGTGAATTTGATGACGGGATCAAACGTCACATCATATTGCTTGCCCTTATGTTGTGCGGATCTCTTTGCTACTAGCCGTGCCTCGTATTTGTCATCCACACCTTCTTGTGTAAACTTGGTCTTGAAGACCCACTTTCAGCCATTGGCCTTGGCATCTTTCGGCCAGTCAACCAGCTCCCACGTGTCATTTTATACGATGGACGCAAGATCCAATTTGATGGCTGCGTTCCATCGATCCCCTTCTGGCTGCGCAAGTGCATCTTGTACGGTTTTCGGCTCCGTTGATACAGCTAGCATGCACTGCGTCAAGCCAGTCCATTGACCAATGCTTGCATTGAAGTGCTTCCCTGCTTTTTATTGCCTCCCGCTGAGGTGCGGTGTTTTTGGTGGCACATCATAATTTTGCTATAACCCCTCCGACTCTTCACATTGTAGTGAATCAATCACCGGACAGCTGCCTGAGGATCTCTCCCATTTTGGTGAAACATAGCTCGCACGAGTGGTGCATCCAGTGTTTTATTCACGAATGCTCAATGCGTACTCAGTCGAGAATGCGTGCCTTGGCACCCATTGTGCCTCATCCACTGGATCCTTCCGATTGATCTCCTCATCAACATGATTATCATCGATGTTCTCCACGTTAGCTACTATCGCTGGTGCAGTGCCGCACTCCGATTTTGCATCCTCAACTTCAATGTCTGCCGGCTCCTTCTCATGGTCAAGGAGCTGGAACCACCCTCTCTTCTTTGGAGAGTCCACCATGCCCACTGTGTCGCTGCTGCTATAGCTTTCCTGCTCGTTGAACTCTACGTCTCAGTTGTGGATTGTTGATCTGATGTGCCCCTTTTCCATAGCTGAATTTTGGACATGCATAGGACAGACTAGACATGCACTGCTCCTCTCGAGTGAGTCCCCTAGGTCTCGTCCAGATAGACAAGGCATGCACTGCTCCTTTGGAGCAAGTCCCCTTAGTCAAAAGTCGATTTTAGAGTCAGCAAAAACTACCTAGAACATCTCCTCGTGGCATACACGTTCCAGAGTTCATCTCTTGAGCAAAAGGTCAGTAGTTCAAATTTTGCACTAGTGACTAAATCTCTTTGTGACCAAAAGGGGGACATGAAGGTTTTGAGAGACATCTTAGAACATCCCAAGGTCTCTCCTAGTGGTTGGTACCACTTGCCGGTCACAGAGAGCACCATGTAGGCAAGGGGGATGATGCAATCCAGATTGTCCCAAAAGTGGCTCATCCAAGAAGCCAGTGCGTGCCTAGGCTTGAGACTGGCTCTGGGACTATAAGTACCTGTCAATTGCCTATGCTTGATTACAGTTCTTACGTTTTAGACTCCTAACAGAGTTGTCCACCAGAGGTAGACACTAAAGAAGCATTGGTTGGTCTAACCCCTAGGAGTTAGCTCCTCGCGCAAAAGTGTGATACCCCCAATTTTGCCGCGTCCCTGATTTTTCCGCGGGCGGTCACTCTCCGCGGATCTCTGCGGATTATGCACTTCACCACTACTAGTGAGCGGCCAGACACAAACTTTCAGGCTAGTGGCTATTCCGCGGACCACGGGCTTGGGACTGCTGCGCACACACCTTAATGAAAACTGACACTCCGCGGCCCACCAGAGTATGGCAACCAATCAATGGAAAACTCCCAATGACCAGTTGTCCTGCGGATCACAGGTCTAGACCTCTATGCAGACACCTTAAAGAGAAGTGACACTCCTCGGCCCACTAGAGTATGGCAACCCGCAATGGCAAACTCCTGATTATCGGCTATTCCGCGGACCACAGGTCTAAACTTCTGCGCAAGCACCTCACCGAGGAGTGATGCTCCGCGTTCCACTTCTTCCCACACGGGAGTCCACCACCTGGTGGCGTCCGACTCCTCTCTGCGAAACCCTGTTCCGCGGACGTGTGCAAGCAAGGGGCACCGCCGGCAGCCCACCTCACTCGGACTTTTGTTTCTTCACGCACTCTCCCACAGTCCGCGGATCGGACTCCGAGAGCAACTGAGGGCAAGTAGGCAATGGGCGGAGCACAGGAATGAGAATAGGTCAATGACTTTGATAAGGCTGATTGCGGAGTACATGGAATACTTTGGAAGGCAAGCAAGTCTGAGTTGCATTTGTGCTATTGCTAGTGGGACCCTTTTCTACTTGGGATTCCGCATAGCGTGTCTACGCGCTGTTGGTCTCATCCCTCTCACACCATCCTACTTCCTCCTACTTGGACTCCACGCGGTGCGGCTACGCACCGCGGGTCTTGTCCCATTCACCCACACACACACACTGCCTTATCTTCTACTGATCACTTTCTTCATCCGCGGTTCGTGCATGCGGTTCTTCGTGTTCTTCCTTGAATCTTCGCCTTCCGCGGTGCGTCTCCCAGGACTCCTCCGTGATTGATGCTTGGTCGTTCACGCTGATTGGACGTTTTCTCCCCTGATTGCTCAGTCCCACCGCTGTCTTGCCTGTGCTTCGTCAGTGGCCGCGGATCCTGCTGCTACTTGTCTCTGTTCCCTTTGTACCGCGGCTTTTCCCTCCACTGCTTCCCGCCTTGCCACAAGTTCGTCTGAGCAGAACCGCCGTAAACGAATGTTAGCCTGCGGCGGCTCCTCTATCGGTGTCCTGACCCTGGATCCGCGCTACCCCTTGCTCAACCGCATCCGCGGGAGCCAGCATTCTGCGCGCGGANCTGATTGCTCAGTCCCACCGCTGTCTTGCCTGTGCTTCGTCAGTGGCCGCGGATCCTGCTGCTACTTGTCTCTGTTCCCTTTGTACCGCGGCTTTTCCCTCCACTGCTTCCCGCCTTGCCACAAGTTCGTCTGAGCAGAACCGCCGTAAACGAATGTTAGCCTGCGGCGGCTCCTCTATCGGTGTCCTGACCCTGGATCCGCGCTACCCCTTGCTCAACCGCATCCGCGGGAGCCAGCATTCTGCGCGCGGATCCTCTGCCTCCTCGGTTCCCATTCTGCAGGTTACCTCTTCTGCGGACCTGCGGCAGAGTTGTGCGTGACACTGATCCCCCAACCCCCCTTTTTTCGAGACTCTGTCCCAGAGTCTCTCAGCGCGCTTTCTGCGTGAAGTGCTTGCGGGGCTTGGGGCGACCCCGCTCCTGGCACGGCCGGCATTACTTTTCCACCGTTCCTCCTCTCCGCTTAAGCTTCACCGCGCATTCGTCGTGGACGAATGGCCGGCATCCTTCACACCGCGCTCCGATCGTGGGTGTGCTGACCAAGTTCTTGCATGAGGAGCAGTGTGGCGCGCGCTCATACTTTTGGCAGCTTGAGCACCGGTAGATCCGTTTACCTTCGCTGCTCCGCCCCACCTCCTTGGCGCAGGATTCATGTGCAAGGCCTCCGCAGTGCTCACACCGGTAGACTGACTCCTCAAGCCGACCAAAGTAGTTGTCCCCCGTGCAGATGCGCTTGTTGGAGAACTTCCATTTCATCCTCCGCGACTTGTTGCGGCAGTTGCCGCAGGTCCAGATGCCCTCCTTCCCGCGCTTGCCACACTGCAGGTGGCACATGGTCTGACACATGCCGCAGGGTTTGCCGAACTCGGTCAGCTCTGTTTCACACCCTTCGCAGAGTGGGGCCAAAGTCTCAGTGGCATAGGATAGTGAGGCCCCCTCTTCCACGATTTCTGCTCCCACACATTTTTGACACTGCCCTGCCCATACCGAGCTGCCCGTTACAAGGCAGCCCTGATGAGCCATCCGGCCACACTGGGTGCAGCGCTTCCCCGTGCGGACAGCCTTTATGCAGGTGGGGCAGTTTTCTGCGGCAGGTGCAGGCGGATCCTGCTCTTCCTCATCCTCCGAATCCATCTCCTCTCCTTCTGCGGTGACACGCGGCGGCTTCCGGATCCCGTGCTCGCGCTCGATCTCTTGGCGGCACTTCTGATACTTTTCTGCTCCGCTCCGCTCTCCCTTCGCGTTCCGCGGCTGCTCCAGGCATTTGTCGCATATCCTTCGGTGGCATCCTTCACAGTCCTGCACCCGTCTGCCCCAGCGGTGCCTGCATTGAGCACATGTCTGGCGTGCCTTTTCCTTCTGGGCCTGCTCCGCCGCTGCCATCCGACCTTCCTCTTGCCATTGTCGCATGGTGGCCCCTGTTGCCGTGCGAGGCCCTTGCCGCGCCCCTGTTGCCTCCTCTTCCTCCTCCTCATCGGGGTCCCATCCCCCTCTCGCTTCTCCTCCCTCGGAGCCTGGGCCGGCTCCGCCGCCTCCTTTTTTCTGCCCTGCCTCTTCCACCTGGCCTTCACTCATGCACCGCAGACAGGTGCGGTTCCAACCAATGCAGCTCTTGGCCAGCCCCTGGTGCACGGGTTGGCCGCAGGCGCGGCAGACGACTTTCAGGAGCTTCTCCTCGGGCAGGTTCTCCCCACAGACTGCGCAGGGTCCCGTGTAGGCAGCCAGGGCGCGGGGGCTCATAGGGACATTCCTCCGTGGAGCGTCTGTGACCCCTTGTGGGGTCATTTCTCCGCTGCCCGTCTGTTGTGATCTTGACTGTTGCTGTTCTTGCTGCTCCTGTTGTTCCTGCGGCTCCTGCTGCTCCTACTACTCGTGCGGTGCTGGCTGTTGCAGGCCCCTCAATTCTTGTGCTTGCTGTTTCTGTACCGTACGTCCTTCTTCTGCGGAGACTTCCTGCACGTCGGAGCCGTCCGTCGGTTCCTCGTGAGGTTCCTGACTCCACACTTCCTCCTGCTCCGACACCTGGGTCTCACACTGCTCCAGCACCTCCTCCGCGCGCCACCCTCTTGATCCCTTGCGCGCCTCCAGCGGAGGGAGTTCTCCACCCGTGCCGGGTATGCGCGTTTGCCAGGCCGGGGGCAGCAGGACGAACTCTGTCGTGGGGTAGCTTCGTTCACTGAATCCGTCTGGCCCTTCCAGCCACACTCGTCCCGCATCCACCGCGGCCACGCGGTACACTTGCCGCGCCTCTTCTGCTTCACGCCCTGCGCCGGGGAAGGGGCGGAGGTACACCAGGTTCCCTTCCTCAATCGCTCCGTGGTTGAGGCGTCGGTTGGCGGCATCACATCCGCGCCAAGCCGAGACCGAGGCTCGGAGTCGTGCCTCTGCCTTCACCGCGGCGGTCTTCTGGCATCGCGCCCGGTACCACTCCTGCACTTCCTTATCCCTCGCCAGCTCTCGCTCCTTTTCTGAGCCGCCATCTTGCTACTGCTCCGGGTCCAGCGGCAGCAGTAGCGGGGGCTGCGGCATGCCGAGTGCCGCACGGGGAGGGTGCCCAAAGAGGAGGGCATGCGGCGAGAATGTGGTGGCACGGCTAGGGGTAATGTTGATGAAGTGGGCGGTCTTTTTGAGGGTTTCCCCCCAATCTTTGGCCTCCGCGGTGGCTACCGCTCGCTCCAGAATCTCATGCAACCGCTCGACCTGACCCTGGGATTGAGGTCGGTATCGTCCAGAATGCACATGCTGCACTCCCCACTCCCCAAGCTCCTCGCGGAACGCTCCCGCAAACTCAGTGCCGTTGTCACTGTGCACCACGCGACAACCTCCGAATTTGTAGAACACCTCCTCCCGGATGAAGCGTGCCGCGTGCTCAGAGGACTTGTCGGGGACGGCCCGGACCCACATATATTTGGTGAAATAATCCACCGCTGCAATCCAGTACCGCTCTCCTTGGGCGCGGCGAGGACGGGGTCCATGGAAGTCAACGTTGATGCGGTCCAATGGCTCGCCGATGGGGGAGGGCAGGAAGAGCGGCATGTCCCGCAGCGTTATCTTGCGGTGGCGCTCACATGGCGCACACTGTTGCACCACGTCTTTCACAACCGCCAGGAGGTTTGGTATGTGCAGGATGGGGGTGAGGCGTTCCTTGAGTGCCTGGACGCCAGTGTGGTGGTGTTGATGGTATGCTTCGACCACCGCTCGTTGCATGGTGGATGGGGGCACCCATAAGACCTGTGGTTTGGTCCGCCACAAACGGCCACCTTCCCATGCGTACTGTTCGCAGGTGACGGCGAGATCATCCTTCTTCCTCCTGTCATATTCGACCCCCATCCGCGCTCCCAAGGCCTTGTACACCTTCTCCGCCTCCACCTTCTGCTGTTCCTTGGTTGTGGCGCGGAGCAGGATGTGCGCAGCTTGCCAGATCCTCCAGTCCTGCATCTCGGCGGGCTTCTCCTTCACCACCTTTCCCGCGGCAGCTTCTCCCTGCTTCCTCTTCTTCTCCTTTTCCAGCGCTGGCAGTCCCTGAGCTTGCCTCGCGTCTTGTTCCGCCTTCATCGCCTGCAGACGCCGTTGGTTCTTTTCGTCATATACGGGGGGCTCCCTGTCCCAGCTGTCCGGGGCGGGGAAGATGCGCAGAATCCCTACAGCGCGGAGTTCCCCTTCATCCCATTGGCTTCGCAGTGTCGTTTCAGGCATTGCTCCATGCCATCGTCCGCGTGCTCCGCGGACTTCGCCTGCCTCTGGCTCTGCCTTTTGTTCCGGTGCTGCCTCGGGGAGTCACAGCAGGCCCCTCCCTCTCGCGATTGGCTGGTCCTTGTCAGGTGGTGGTGACTCGCTGAGTTCGGAAATCACCACCCCACCTGCCTTCTGTTTTGCCGTAGTCACCGCGGCATCTTCTTCAATCCCCTGCTTGTGTTGCGATGTGGCGTCTGCGGCCCCCATGATGGGTTGAAGTTGGGTCGGAACCGACCCGGCCGGTATTGGGACGTTGCGGGACACCGCCAGGAGCAGCTCCATTGCTTGGGCGATGCTTCGCTGGACCTGCGCGAGCTGCTCCAGGTCAACAGGGTGGCGGGTTTCTGTTTTGCTGCGCTTGGCGGGGGTGGTAGTGGCGGAGCTGTCTTCAATGGTCCGCTTCCCTTTCTTTTTGCGGTGGGATGTTGGTGTAGTCTCCGCGGATGGCGCCCGTTTCTTCGCAGCGGAATCCTTCTGTGGCTCAGCCTCCCGGCTGACTGACGCCGTGTGAGCCGCCTGCTTTCCGGGAGCCGCGGATGCCGTAGCCCTTCTGGCCGTGCGCTGGAGTTCGGCCCTTCTGTCGAGCAGAGCAGGGGACAGGACTGGCTGTGAGGTGTTCTTCCATACCTCCCTCCTGGCTGCTGCAGCCCTGGCGTAGGCAAGCACGTGTTGGGCTCATCCTCCGCTTTCCACCTGTGCCTTTTCTTGCTGTTCTGCTGTCTGTGCCCCTGCCGCTTGTTTTGCCGCGGCCGCCACGTCCCCTGCATCCGCTGCCTCAGTCTCCGGGGTGGCTTTTGTCTCTTGTCCTGTCACACCTTCCGCTCCTGCTTCGCGTTCCGCAGCCGCGATCACAGCTTCCACCACAGCCTCTACTTCTTGTGCCGCCTTTTGCTCCGCTGCCGCCTCCTCCTTCCTCCTCCGCTCTTCTGCCATCTCTTGCCAAAGTGCCCGCAGCCGTTCCTTCATGCTTGTGAGATCGGGGGAGTCGCGGAGGTACTCCTGCGCCTCTTCGATCTCGATGTGGGTGCGGTTCTTCTCCTCCCGACACACGTTGATTGCTTCTTGGGCCCAGTGACGTACTGCTTCTTTTGATAGTGCCGTGTGTGTTCCCTAGAGGGATTTCCTCAACCCTTCGGCTACCACAGTTACGGCCCGTTGGCGCATGGCGCTGTCTTGAGTCAGCCGCCAGGCGTTGGCGATTGCGGCGAACCAATGCTCATGCTGCTGCTCCGCTGCAAAGATGGCTGTCAGCTCCGCTGCAGTGTATTGCAGTCCCCACCTGCGGGAGGTGAGCCCAAAGAGGTAGCCCCACCTCCAAAGTTCCGCCGTTGTCTTGCGGTCTGGTACTTCCATCGTTCCTGTCGGCATGCGGGCGGCGTGGTATATAGTGAGTGCCCGGACACGCTCTTGGAGCAGGTGTACATAGCGGCGTGTGGGATTCGCGGACTGGTCACGGCGGACCAGGAGCCACCATTCGCGGGCAGCATCCACGTTATGATCAGGTTGTACCATGTCCAGGAGCGTTGCCACACCTGCCATGGCCTGCGTTGGACGCAGGTTGAGGAGGTCGCGGAGCACCGAAAGGAGACGCTCGGCCCCCGCTGTTTCCAATAGCTGCACCTGTCGTGCTTGCGGCCCCAAAGCAAGGGCAGTCTTGGCCGCTCCCTTCAGGGCCACTTGCCATGCGGGGTTGAAGAAAGAGTCCCCTAAGCTTGCGCGGACTACCTCCGGGAGTTCATCGAGCAGATGCAGGACGACGCTGCTCACCACGTCCAGCAAATGGTCAGCCTTGGGGTGATCTCCACTGTCCCCAGAGCTTTCTTCCAAACGTGTCTGTGCGCCCTCCATGATCGTACCGGAGCTGAGCAGGGGCTGTGGGATTCCGCGTGAGGCCGGTGGAGAGGAGGAGTGCGCGGTTGGTGCAGAAGCGCCGGGCGGTGGCGGTACTCCTGCAGGTGTCGTTGCCGCCGGGGGCGCAGCAGGGCCAGATGGCAGAGGCGCTGCTGCTACCGCTGCGGCGGGGCTTGGTACCGGGGTTACCCCAGGGGATGCTGCTACATCTGGTTCTGCGGAATGATCTGGTGCCGGAGGGCCTCCAGGTAATGCTGCTGCCTCGGACGCCGCTGAAGCTTCCGGTGCCGCGGAAGAGGCTGGTGCCGGCGGGGCTTCAGATGTCGTTGCCACTGCCGGTGCCGCGGAAGGGGCTGGTGCCAGCGGGGCTTCAGATGTCGTCGCCACTGCCGGTGCCGCGGAAGGAACTGGGGCCGGAGGGGCTCCAAGTGATGCTACTGCTGCCGCGGAAGGGGCTGGTGCCGGTGGTGCTCCTGGAGTTGCATTGGGTGAGGCTGCTACGGCTGGTGACGCGGATCTTCTTGCGCCCATTGTGATACGGCCCGTGGACTGTCGTCGAAAGGTCCGTCTCGTGGCACGCTCACCCCCCCCGTTCGAAGGCGCGGACCCCGCGCCTGAAGGGCGAGCCATTGCAGATGTTGTGCCGCGGGTGGCACTGGAATTGCGGGTGAGACGGCGGGTGAACTGAGTGCCAGGGGCGGGTGGCGTGAGAACCATAGGAGAGAGGACGGAGAGTGGTCGAGCCGAAGTGAAGAGCCGGCTGAACGATCGAATGCCGGCAACAGAAATGAGACTGAGAATGCCGGCTCCGAGCAGTATATCCGCCTGGCGCGGCGCGAGCCAGTCCGCTGCCAGGAGCATGTCGTATGTGCGGACGTCACATACCTGCACGGTGTGCGGTGCATGCACGTTGGCGACCTGGATGGGTAGGGCCTCGATTTGTCCGATGGGTGCATCGATGGCTCCGGTTGAGATGGAGAAGCGGAGCCGAGTAGGTACGATGAGATGGTCGAGACGCAGGGTGCGAGCCATCCGTAGCGCGATGGTAGTATGGGTGGCGCCGGTGTCCACGATGGCCACAAACTTGCAGCCACATACCCAGACATAGCACCATGCCACGTGGACCTCGTCCGGTGTTGGTGGACCGGGGACCAACGGGGCAGGGGCCCATGTGCATGGCGCACGAGAGGCATCTTCTCAGACGCGGGAGTGTGCTGTGACGATTGCATGGGCCGCCATGCGGACACCTGTATCACGGGTGAGAGTGCAAGAGAGGCGGATGCCGACGGGGGAGAGAGAGGGGTTGTAGGAGGAAAAGAGTGCCTGGAGTCGTTCCGCAGATGCGGGGGAATGAAGGAGGAAGTCGACCAGGGAGAGGGAGTGACGCGTGTCGAGAAGAGGGGAGGCAGAGGGTGGAGGGGACATCGGAGGGGAAGAGATGGCAACTGGCGCAGGCGTGGGAGTCCGGCGGGATGGTGGCCGAGAAGAGCGAGGAGGAATGTGTGCCGCGATTTCCTCCAACGTCCAACCGCGGATGGTGGGGTCGAAGCGGCGGGCAAGCTGAAGACCGATATCAGGGAGAGCAGGGAGGGTCTCCGCAGCGTCCAAGCATTCAGCAGGTTCCAGCTCGGACAGGAGTTGATATGCGACCGCGGATTCTTCCTCCGTGAATTCACGAGCGACGCTCTCCCACTGGGGCTCAACACCCGCGGAGCAGGGGGCAGCTGCGGGAGACGACTCCTGGGGGCAATCTGGCAGATCCGTGGGGTGTGGCCAGTCCTCGCGTGGGAGGCGGCTGAGAGCATCCGCGTTGCGGTTGGCGAGCGCGGGCTGATACTTGATTTTCATATTGTAGCCCTGTAAGAGGAGGGCCCACTTGGCCAAGATGCCCTCATGGTTTTGCGTTGTGAGCAGCCACTGCAGCGCCTGATGATCCGTTAGGACCGTGAAGGGTTTGCCGTTCTTGATGTAGTCGTGGAAATGTTGGAGAGCCCACAGCACCGCCAGGCATTTGCCCTTCACTGGTGGGTAGTTCCGCTCACCGTCAGTGAGGGCGCGGCTGGCATAAGCAATCACCCGCTGGATCGGTTCCTGGACCGACTGCGACAGGACCGCGCCAAGACCTTCCCGCGACCAGTCGGTTGTGATGGCGAAAGGGAGGTTGAAATCAGGGAATTCCAGCATAGGCGCGGTGACCAGGCGATGCTTAATTTCTGCCCAAGCAGCTGCACACTCCGGGGTCCATTCAAATGGGACGTCCTGGTGGGTTAGTTGTTGCAGCGGGCGGATGATGCGTGCGTGATCGCGGACGAACTTGCGGTAGAAGGAGACAAAGCCCAGGAAGATCTTAACCTGCCCCGCAGTAGTGGGTCGGCGCCATTCCTGGATGGCGGCGATTATCGCGGGATCGGTTTTGATGCCGTTGGCACTCATGACAAAGCCCAAGAACTCCATCTCCGCGGCGCCAATGGAACACTTAGCCGCCTTGAGTTTAAGATTTGCAGCGCGGAGTGCAGCGAAGACCGCAGAGAGGGAGGAGAAGAGGTTTGCGAAGCTGTGAGCGGCAACCGTGATGTCGTCGATATAGCAGCTCACATTGGGAATACCGCGGAGGGTGGAATCCATGACGCGCTGAAACGTGGCGCTGGCATTGCGGAGACCGAAGGGCATGCGGGTGAAAGCGTAGAGGCCCTCAGGGGTGACAAAGGCCGTTTTGACGATGGAGTCCGGGTGCATGGGGACGGCGTGGAAGGCTGCTTTGACGTCGAGCTTTGCAAACCATTCGCGCCCCTGTTGACGCTCCTGTATGTCGACGATCAGCGGCATGGGGTAGGCATCTTCCTCGGTGACACGGTTGAGGTCGTGGAAGTCCACACAGAAGCGTTTGGAGCCGTCCGGCTTACCGACGATGACCAAGTTAGCACGCCAAGGGCTGACGATGGGCACGATCACGCCTTGCTTCTTCAACTCCGCGAGACCGTCATTGATGATCTGCTCTTGATCCGGGAGGATTCGGCGGACCTTCTGTTTAACCGCAGTGGTTGAGCCGGTGTTGATGACATGAGAGGCGTTGACTGCTCCAAGGTCCGTCGCGGACCCAGCAAAGATGTCGGCGAAGGAGTCCAGCAAGTCTCGGAAGTCCTGTTTCTGGGATGGTGAGAGGCGAGGATGAAGGATGTGGTCCCACCGCGGTGGTGGAGGCGGCAGTTTCTCACGGATGGGATAGAAGTCGTCGTCATCGTCCAAGGGAAGGCCTGGGCCAAATGCATGCTCGCCTTGCTGCCATAACCCCAGAAGGCTGGCACGCACCCCTGCTTCCGCATCCTCCGCGGAGAGTTCACGCCAATCTTCGATGTGAACCTGTTCCGCATCCAGGACATCATCTGCCAGTGTCAGGTTGCTCAGAGAACGGGCAATGGCGTCCTCCTGTGCCGCATCAGAGAGGGAGAAGGTTGGTGCATCGGCCACCGGCACTGTGACACGATCGCCCACGGTGATGAGGGCGTACTCTTTTGTGCCCGTGGTGGACGTGAGCTGCATGACGCCTAGGGAAAACAGAAGGTTGCCTTGTCGCGGAAGGAGATAGTCCATGCCCAGGAGAACGTCATAGGTCCGCGCCTGGGTTACCTGGACATCCATTGGTTCAT
>SZWC01011874.1:21330-34557 GCA_023375785.1 Penium margaritaceum
GCCTAGGGAAAACAGAAGGTTGCCTTGTCGCGGAAGGAGATAGTCCATGCCCAGGAGAACGTCATAGGTCCGCGCCTGGGTTACCTGGACATCCATTGGTTCATGCAGAGTGCCCACCTGCAAGGGTAAGCCCCGTATTTCGTCATCTCCATAATCTAGTCCTCCTGCGGAGTTACTAAACAGCCGCCGCGTTGAGATGATGCGGTCTGTCCATCCAATGAGGCAGAGGACGCGGAGGGCCACAGTAGTGTGAGTCGCCCCTGTGTCGATGATGGCCAGGAACTTGCGGCCACAGATCCAGACCACACAGCAGGCCACCTCGTAGTGGCGTTCATCGCGGCGGGGTGGTTCCAGGGGTTGTGGTGCCCAGCCCCACTCTATCTCCTCTGTGGTTAATGCGGGCGGTACATCCGCGACAACACGTCGGGTGTTCTGGGTGCCGTGGGGCGGAGTGGTGCAGGCAAGGGAGATGCCCACTGTCTGGAGGCGATGATTGGCTTTGGTGAATTCCTCTTTGAGCCGCGGAGCCAATTCCGGATGAAGGCGGAGGAAGTCAAAGAAGTTCACAGAGGCAATGGGGGTGGTGAAAAGTTTGTGGACTGGGTCAGCGGAATCAGCTGCAATGGTGGGAGTAGGCTGAAACGCAGGCGAGTTGTGTGCAACGGCTGGAAGCGCCGCAGGCTCGGGATCTGGTTGGCGGCGCTTTTCCGGGGGTCGCATGGAGCGGGCCGTTATGGCCTCTTGTAGCCGGGCCTCGGCAGCTTCCGCTCGTCGCCGCAGGTCGTCCTGTAACTCTGCAGCCTCCTGTAGGTCCCATCCGCGGAGCTTGACTTGACGGGCGCGTGTGATGAGCTCCGTTTCCTCGGGCGTGGGCGTAACTTCCGTAGTCTCGTCCTCAGCCATGGGTAATCCCAGCTTCACATTGCGGGCTCCAGCAGCGGGGTTTGGTGGTGGATTGGGCAAGTGTCCTTGGCCCGTTCCCTGACTCGGGTGTCCCTGCCCGGTGGGGGGCGGATGCGATTGCTACTGCGGTTGCTGCTGTTGTTGCTGTTGCTGCTACTGCTGAGGCTGTTGGTGCGGACCTGGCCATGCCGGGTTATAGTACTGCTGCCATTGCTGAGCCATAGGATCCTGGGAGACTGGCTCAGGGCGCGGAGCCGCCTGTCGCTTGCGTGGGCAATCCCGCGCAATGTGCTCTAGACTCTGACATGTGTAGCAGGCTTTTGGCTTCTGCTGCTGTGGAGGGTGTGTGTATGAAGATGAGGGTGCATGGGTGTCGCTACCCTGGTATTGTCGAGTGGACCGTTGTCTGGTAAAGATGGCTGTAGCGTCCCGCACCGCATCTTGAAGGGACAGATAGCGGTCAGTGATCATGAGGCCGCTGATCTCATCTGGGAGTGCGCGGATGAGGTTATGCAGCAAAACCCACAGTGGCAGACCTTCCCCTTGCGGATTCTTGGCCACTGAGGCCCAGGTCAAAAACTGGTCCAGGAAACGGCGGATGTCCTCGTCCTTGCGCATGACCTCTTTCTCAATCTTCCGCAGCGCTTCTTCTTTCGTCAGGTGTTTGAAGCGTTCGATGAGGGCATTGCCAAAGTCCTCGAAAGATGAAAAAGGTGCTCGTGCGTTGTACCAGTCCGCTGCCGCTCCCTGAAGGTGGAGTTCCGCGGTGGCGAGACAGAGGTCAGGCGGAATCCGGCCGATGCTAGCATAGAGGGTGATTTGTTTGAGCCAGACCCAGGGGTCTTCCTCCAGGGCACCTTTGAAGGAGTCCAGCCGGGGAATGTTGGCGGGCTCGAAACGGATGTACTGCAGCCGCGGGACGGTGCTGCGGTTAGTCGTCAACGCAGTCACAGCATGTGGCGGGGGAAGGGCTGCAGGTGGAGCTGAGGAGTATCCAGTCGTAGGGACCCGCATCTGGAGCTGCCCCGCAGGCAAAGGAAGATTTGCTTGCGTGGGAGGGAGAGGCATGTACCAGGAAGAGGGAGTGGTTGTGGAGGCGGTGTAGGGTGTTGAGAAGAATGCTGTCCCAGGTGGCAGAACCTGGGTTCCCTGTACCGGTGGTGCCGCTGTCTACGGTACCCAGTACATCTGAGCCGGTGGGACCATAGCCGCGGTCTGGAGAGGAACTGCTGCCCCAGCGCTGGTGGTTGGGTGCGGATGCCCTTGCAGCTGCTGTGGGGGCAGGTACAAATGGCTCTGCGCAGTTTGTTGTGGTATTGGCAGCGAGGCCTGGGGAGGTGTCCCAACTAGCATTGTTCCGACCGGCTGCTGGTGGTGGAGCTGCTAGTAGGTGGGCATGGGTGGCTGCGAGATCGTGTTGGGTACGAGCGTCTGCGGCACCGCTCCCACCGGCAGTGGACCCATCTGCTACTGTGTCTGGGTTGTCCACAGGGCTGGTGTGGCCGCAGGGGGTTGCGTCATAGTCGCCGGCTGTGTTTTGCCTCCGGTCGTCTGCCGCTGATGACTCGTTGGTTGGGTCCCGGTCAGTATAGGCTGGACCGTGTTCCCTTGGTGGTTGGGTCCGCCTCCGGGCTGAGGCATCTGCGGTGGCGGCTGCGTGACTGTGGAGGGCCCTGCCATCACCCCCACTTGCATCGTGAGCTGCGGTGGCAGATGCGCCAGTTGCTGCAGTCCCGCCGCAGGCGGATGCGACATGGCCGCCGCCTGCATGGTGCTCATCATCATCTGCTGCTGTGGTGGTGTACTTGGCGCAGGCGGCTGCGGGGGTGCCCCGGTTGGCAGGGTGACCGGATTTGGCTGTGACCCGGGGAGCTGTTTTGCCGCACTTGCCTGCCCACCCCCCATGTGCTGCTGCCGCGGATATTTCGGTGGTTGGGCCACTCCGACCACCTGGAGTTGTGCGGCTGCCCCTGTGGCTACTGTTCCCATAGTCAGAGGGGTCTGAATCACGGGGAAGTGGCTTACTGGTAACTATGCGGCTCCTGGTGCCTGTGCAGACACAGACATCCCCATCCGCATGACCCCCGTGGGCTGCTCCGATGTGACCATCGGCTGCTGTTGCAGGCCGCGCACAGGTGGTTCCGCGGCCGGGACCCCCAGGGTTGCCCCCGCCAGCTGGTGCGGCAGATTCATGTCCTGGGGCATCCCAAGAGCAGGGGCGGGGAATCGCACCTGCTGCAGCTGCACTGAGATCTGCTGCTTGTCCGGTGTTGGTGCCTCGGGGATCCCTGAATCCTCGGGGCTCATCGGTAAGGGTTGCGGATGCACAGGCGGGTGTGCGGGCTGCGGCTCCGTTTCGCCGGGAATCTGCTACTGCTGTCCGCCACGACGCCGATACACCAGTCCGCGATAGGCCTTGAGTTCTCCACCACTGGAGGATACCTCCAGTGAAGGTGGTGCATCGGGGAACCACCGTGTCCCAAGCGGCACGTTCTGCTGGCCCTCTTGTCCCTGCTGATGCTGGACCGAGCCATGGCTGTCGGAGCTGTGGATACTCTCCACCTCCACGTGTTCGCCCAGCGCATCCATTATGCGGCGCCAGTGCAGCTGCTCCAACCACTCAGTTACTCGTCGGTGCTGGACGAGCAGATCGGGGCCTGGTGAGGAACTGACTGGCGTGCGGGACGGCACTGATGAGGAGTCCCTGCTCTCCGCGCAGGTCGCGGCCCGTCGTGGCAGGAAGCACCGTGCCGATGGTTGCTGTCGACGTCGTCCGACAACCTGATGCACGAAGCTGGCCGCCGACATCAATGACTGATCTGAAAGGCACGTGCAGTTCTTCTGGCAAAGAGCAAAGAACTTTCCACGCTCATCGCACCATGACACTGATACCCCCAATTTTGCCGCATCCCTGATTTTTCCGCGGGCGGTCACTCTCCGCAGATCTCCGCGGATTATGCACTTCACCACTACTAGTGAGCGGCCAGACACAAACTTTCAGGCTAGCGGCTATTCCGCGGACCACGGGCTTGGGACTGCTGCGCACACACCTTAATGAAAACTGACACTCCGCGGCCCACCAGAGTATGGCAACCAATCAATGGAAAACTCCCAATGACCAGTTGTCCCGCGGATCACAGGTCTAGACCTCTATGCAGACACCTTAATGAGAAGTGACACTCCTCGGCCCACTAGAGTATGGCAACCCGCAATGGCAAACTCCTGATTATCGGCTATTCCGCGGACCACAGGTCTAAACTTCTGCGCAAGCACCTCACCGAGGAGTGATGCTCCGCGTTCCACTTCTTCCCACACGGGAGTCCACCACCTTGTGACGTCCGACTCCTCTCCGCGGAACCCTGTTCCGCGGACGTGTACAAGCATGGAGCACCGCCGGCAGCCCACCTCACTCGGACTTTTGGTTCTTCACGCACTCTCCCACAGTCCGCGGATCGGACTCCGAGAGCAACTGAGGGCAAGTAGGCAATGGGCGGAGCACAGGAATGAGAATTGGTCAATGACTTTGATAAGGTTGATTGCGGAGTACATGGAATACTTTGGAAGGCAAGCAAGTCTGAGTTGCATTTGTGCTATTGCTAGTGGGACCCTTTTCTACTTGGGATTCCGCACAGCGTGTCTACGCGCTGTTGGTCTCATCCCTCTTACACCATCCTACTTCCTCCTACTTGGACTCCACGCGGTGCGGCTACGCACCGCGGGTCTCGTCCCATTCACCCACACACACACTGCCTTATCTTCTACTGATCACTTTCTTCATCCGCGGTTCGTGCACGCGGTTCTTCGTGTTCTTCCTTGAATCTTCGCCTTCCGCGGTGCGTCTCCCGGGACTCCTCCGTGATTGATGCTTGGTCGTTCACGCTGATTGGACGTTTTCTCCCCTGATTGCTCAGTCCCACCGCTGTCTTGCCTGTGCTTTGTCAGTGGCTGCGGATCCTGCTGCTACTTGTCTCTGTTCCCTTTGTACCGCGGCTTTTCCCTCCACTGCTTCCCGCCTTGCCACAAGTTCGTCTGAGCAGAACCGCCGTAAACGAATGTTAGCCTGCGGCGGCTCCTCTATCGGTGTCCTGACCCTGGATCCGCGCTACCCCTTGCTCAACCGCATCCGCGGGAGCCAGCATTCTGCGCGCGGATCCTCTGCCTCCTCGGTTCCCATTCCGCATGTTACCTCTTCTGCGGACCTGCGGCAGAGTTGTGCGTGACAAAGTGACCATGTGCTAAGGACATAGTGCAAGGAAGTGATTCCTACGAAGTGCTTAGTGTGGAGTCATGATTGTGAGGATGATATCTCCTCGTAGTTGAAATACTAGGAGCAGACGGCAAGTGCCATTGTGTCAGTGTTGTTTTATAGTGTGCTGCCTGAGGCCCCTTAACAAAGGGTTCTCATTGACCCCTCATGAGCCCTCATTGACCAGTTGGAAGGCATGCTTCTGTGTGCTCTCTTACCCTCTTTGTTTTGCAGCACGCATAAGCTCGATTAGCTCCATCTACTTCATCGGCTCCATCAGTTCCAACAACGGGTGCTAGCACTTTAGAAAAAAGGGCAAAGGACAAGCTCTGCCCTTTGAGGTACGAACCTTGGGTCCTAACCAGGATAAGCTCTATCCTTGGAGAGACAACCATGGGTTTGCTAGAGTGTATTATTCTCTATTTGCAGGTGATCAACAGCTGAGGGATAAACAAGGGATCTGCACCTTCTAAATCGGTAGCAGAAAACATCCTACATCAACCTGCATTGGCCTCTACAAAGCGGAGAAGCGGAGAAGCAGAGAAGTAGTATGACGATGCCTAAGATGTTGTCTTGAGAAAGACAATGGTGGCATGTCAAAGTTCACAGGGGTGGGCTTTCCGTTGTGGAAATGGTAGTTTAAGATCGTCATGAGAGTGCGGAGCTACCTAAAAATGTTCCTTGGAGAAGAGGTCGACCCACCAAAGGATGACCCTGGGTATAAACAATGGAGTGCCAAAAACAACATGGCGCTTGCGATCCTTATCACATCATTCCACGAGTCACAACATGCCCATCTCCATGGCATTACAAATGCATCCAAGGCTTATGAAAAGCTTACACGTGTGCACCAATGAATGGCTTTTGCTAATCGCCTTTTCATTCCTAAAAAGCTGATTGGGATGAGAGTGAGCGAAGGAGAGTCGATTCCAGAATTCCTAGTGGGGTTTGAAGGATTGCTATGATAAGTGATCCAGATGAACTGACAAATCGAAACCAACATGCAAGCCATGATCCTCTTCATGGCGCTACCTGAAAGCTGGAATCCTCTGATCATCGTGTTGGGCGGTTGGAAGGAGGAGGAGCTGACAGATGATGTAATTTCCGAGTACGTGCGCAACGAGATCATGAGTCATAGGCGTAGTGAGGCCAACACTTTGGTCTATACTGCACAATATGGTGGTTGTGGCAACAACTCATATTTCGGTTAGAGTGGCAATGGAAACAGTGGCGGTGGAGGAACATGTAATGGTGGCGGTGGAAAGGGTTCAAAGCGTACTAGGAAGTGCCATAACTGTGGCAAGCCTGGACAATGGGCACGTGAGTGCAAGGATCGCAAGAAGAAAGACGGAGGTATTGGTGGCACAAACGAGGGCAAAGGAAAGGGCAAGAAATACTTTGATGAACATGATGGTTGAGAGCGTGTTCATAACCAAGGTAGTGACACTACTAAAGCGTGGAGCTTCCAGGCTTGACTCTGGCACAAACCACCACTCTTCAAGGGAGAAAGATGGATCTATCTCTAATCGGGACACCAAATTCCGCTTCAGGTGTGCCAGTGGCATCCTTGTCTATGCACAAGGCAAGGGAGACAAGCTGATCAGCATCAATGTGAATGATGCTTAAAAATACTTGAAGCTGGAGAACGTCGATTTCATGCCGTCTTTCGCAGAAAACCTCTTTTCCGTGTCCAAAATCATGGACCACGACATGATGGTTGTCTTCACGGAGGAAGATAGCATGATTGTCAAGAACAAGGACATCAAGATCTTCTATCCTAAGGAGAGTCTCGTTCCAGAGGTCTTTAGAGTTGATGGGCTCTATGTGCTCTAGACCAAGCCCCTCAAAAGCAAAGATGAGAGGTATGTGGTCCATGGAGAGTCCAAGTCTGTAAAGCATGATATTGCACCAGAATTTGTCACCATGGCGGCGAACTCCACCAAAGACAGAGATGCTAAGCTGTGGCACAAGCGCTTTGGCCATGTGGCTGACAGCACGCTACAAGCTATGCAGTAGCACAAAGTGGTTCATGGGATGGAGGGATACAGGGCTAAGGATGAGGGAAAGTGCAAGAAGCTATGTGAGCCATGACTCCAAGATAAGGCAAAAAGAAAGCCCTTTGAGCATGATAGACAATGTGTTGGAGCAATCTTGGACATGATTGACTCTGATGTGTGCGGACTATTTTTCCGTCCTTTGAACGATGGTAGGAAGTATTTCCTTACCTTCATCGATTACCCTTGTTGGAAGATGTGGATCTACTTCCTCAAGGCAAAGGGAAAGGTCGAGGAGAATCTGCAAGAGTTTGTCACTATTGTAGAGTGACAGACAAACAAAAAGGTCAAGGCATTGCACACAGACAACAGTGGTGAGTATGAGGTGTGGAAGAGCTAGTTGAGCCAACACAGCATCAACCACCAGACCACCACGCCTTACACCCCCAAGAGCAATGGCGTTGCCGATCGGATGAACCAGACTATCCTCGGCATGACATAAAGCATACTCTTTGATGCCAAACTCCCACCTCGCTTTTGGGTTGAAGCTGCAAGAATTACTTGTTACCTTGTGAATCTCACTCCAACAGCCGCACTTGGCAGATGCAACAAGAAGTAGCAAGAGAAGCAGCTGAGGATGCCGTAGGAGGCTTGGTCCGGGAAGAAGCCAGAAGCCTCACACTTGAGGGTCTTTGGCTGGATTGCCTGGGCCAAGATCCAAGCAGGAGAAGCAAGTGGCAAGCTGGATGCACGCGCTTGCAAGTGTGTAATGATCGGCTATAACACTGCACACAAGGCATACAGACTGTGAGACCAAGCAGCTAGAAAGTGGATGAGGAGCCAAGACGTTGAGTCTGATAAGAAAACACTTGGCAAGGGAGAGCTATTGGATCCTATCCATGCTCTCAAATTAGGAGAGTGGGTGGTGTTGCTCAAATTAGGTGATCAAGAACCTGAGAACTGGCAGATAGTGCCAGTAAAGGAGGATGATGGTGCACCAAGGAGAGTGGCTTTGTAGGCTGACAAAGCGACAGCCTCTGACAGTGACTCTGAGTTGTCCGAGGTCTCTGAGTCCAACTCTGAGGCTAGTAGCTCTTCCTCAAACAACGGAACATCGGCACTGCAAAAACTGACCAATCAAGAACAATAGAAACAGCTGAGCCTCAAGGCACCACCAGCCACACTTTGGCGCAACACGTGCTAAATGAAACCTCCGCCTGAGTACGATGTTGAGAGTGTCAATTGGACCGGACTTAGCTGGTCAGGCTTGGCTCAGGGAGAGCCTGTGACTGTAGCGGAGGCAATGGACAAGCCAGATGCAACAAAGTGGAAGGAGGCAGTGGACAGTGAACTCACGTCCATAGAAGAGATTGGAACATGGGTTCTGGTGGACAGGTCCCCAAACACTCACGTGGTGGGGTCGACGTGGGCACTCCGGAAGAAGTTCAAGTAGGATGGTGCTATTGACAAGTAGAAGGCAAAAGTTGTGGCAAAGGGGTTCTCCCAGTGTGCAAGCTTAGAGTATGAGGAGACCTTCATGCCCGTTGTCACCTTTGCCTCCATAAGATCCATGTCGGGCATTGCTGTTACAAAAGATAAGAAGGTCCACCAGATGGATGTTGAGATAGCTTTCTTCTACAGGAAACTTGACAAAGAGGTGCTGATGGAAGTGCCTGAGGGAGTGAAGGCTCCAGAGGGCAAGGTATGCAAACTCGTGAAAGTGCTCTACGTGCTCAAAAAAGCCCCAAGGATGCGGTATAAGGAGATGGACGGCTTCATTGTCAACCTCACCTTTTCACACTGTGAGAATGACCCTAGTGTCTACGTGCAGGATGATCAGGGAGGCTTGATGCTGGTTGCACTGTACATGGATGACCTCATCATCTACTCGTCGTCTATCGAGTTGTTAAACAAGCTGAAGACAGACCTCAGCAGTAGGTTGAAGATGAAGGACATGGGTCCTCTCAAGTTCTACCTCGAGATAGCCATCCAGTGTAAGCGAGTAGCAGGTACCATCGAAGTGAACCAGACCAAGTACATCATGGAGGTCCTCATGCGCTACAACATGGAGGACTGCAAGCCCATCGGCACACCCATGACAATAGACTACAAGCTCTCCTCCTCCATGAGCCCCAGCACAGATGCAAAACAGCGTGAGATGGAGAACATTCCCTACCAGTCTGCTGTTGGCAACCTCATGTATGTCATGATAGGAGTATGCCCTGAAATTTACTATGATGTGGGACAGGTCAGCAGGTTTTGGCCAATCTAGGGCCACAGCACTGGCAAGCTCTGAAGCGCATCATGTGCTATCTACAAAAGACATAACACATAGGAATCCAATTTGGAGGCCTAGAAGGATCTGACCCGCTGCACCTTGTGTGCTACACACACGCTGGCTGAGGAGGAAGGATCGATGACAGAATATGCACCTCAAGCTTTCTATGTCTCTCGCATGGTGGTGCAATCTCTTGAGCAAACATAAAGCAGGACGGTGTCTCCCTATCTACCGCTGAGGCAGAGTACATCACTCTGTCTGAAGCATACAAGGAGACACAGCGGTTACGCAGCCTGCTTGCCAAGATAAAAGTGCCACAGATAGAAACAACGGTGATCCGGATCAACAACAAGAGTGCCATGCAAATGGCATAGGATGACATCATCTTCTTGTGGAACAAGCACATTGTGATCAGGTACCACTACTCACGCGACCTGGTTGCAAAGGACATTGTGGACCTAGAATACATGGAGACCAATAAGATACTTGTAGATTGCACGACAAAAGCGCTTGATAGTGAACTGCATGGTTGATTACAGTTCTTCCCTTTGAGACTCCTAACAGAGTTATCCACCAGAGGCAGACACTAAAGAAGCATAGGTTGGTCTAAGCCCCAAGAGTTAGCTCCTCGCGTGAAAGTGACCAGTTGCTCAGGACACAGTGCAAGGAAGTGATTCCTATGAAGTGCTCAGTGTAGAACTGTGATTTTGAGGGTGATATCTCCTAGTTGAAATACTAGGAGCGGACGGCAAGTGCCATTGTGTCGGCCTTGTTTTCTAGTCTGTTGCCACAGGCCGGTTGACATGGATGACCTCCTCCTTGCACATTTTGTAGAGCCGGTACGCTTTGTGCACACTCTCATAGTTAAGGAAGAGATATGACTCTACCTGTAGCTCCAGCTTGTAGTCGTGCCGGTGCGCAGCATGCACCATATTGTGCGCCTTGTACTCAAACACTTTGAGGTGTGCCGCGCTTGGCTTTCGCCCGCTCCAAACCTCCTGCGGCATCTTTCAGCTGCTTTTCCACTTCAGCACCGCTCTCAAGGTGAGGTTGAAGGTGTATCATGAAGAACGCACAACTTTCGTCTAGGACCTTTGCGGCAACTCTTCATCCATCAACATGGTCCATTCCATGTTTTAGCGTCATCTGGTTTGCCAACTCTGCCATGTTCGACTAAGGCAAATACGGTGTTGTTTGTTCCCATTTGATGACCTGCTTCTTCACCCACCCGCTGCAACCCACGTACTCTGCGCCGCTGTTGCTGCGTAGCACTCTGGCCTTCTCGGCAATTTGCCTCTCCACCGTGGCAAGATGCTCTTTTAGCTAGTCCAGGAACTTGCCTCTTCGCTTCACGAAGTACACGTAGACTTTGTTGCTATAGCGATCTATGAATGTGATGAATTAAAACATGCCACTCTTTGATGCTGTTTTGAATGGTCTGCACACGTCCTTGTGCACAGTCTCTAGCAAGTCTGAGGTGTGATTCACGTTCTCATTAAACAGTTCACGCAGCGCCTTGTCCAAAATACAAGGCTCACACGTTTTGTGTTTTGCTGCATCTTTTGCCTGTTTCACACTGTTGATGAAAAGGCTACGTACCAGTTCACTCTTTTCCATCTTTTTCACAACTACGGATAAGAAATTCCCTAGTCGTCAGTGCCAGAGCTCCACATCAAATCCCCCTCCTTTGGCCAGGTTGACAGTGCATTCCTAGAATTCTTCGGAGTCTGTCATCATGGTGATCACCTTGGTTTCCACAATGTGGAGGTCTCCCTTGCAGTTTGCCTCTAGCAGATTCTTGCTGCCATCATCCTTGTACACAATTGTCCCCTTTCTCCTGAAGAGCACCTTGTACCCCTTTTCTTTCAAGCGGTTGGCACTTAGGATGCAAGCCAAGCATGGTATGTGCTGCATGTCCTTGATGCACTCCACCCACTTTCCACAAACCACCACCTCCACGTCCACGACTCTTTGGCCAGCCGCCGGTTGGACCTTGTCATTTGCGACTACCATGGACTTGCTGGACTTGGTGTAGTTGATGAACCAGACCTTCTCAAGCTGGGTGTTCTCCTCCGCTCGAGAGTCGAGGCATCACTGGTTGACCTTCTTGAGGTAGTGGTTCTGAGTGCTATTGAGAAGCGCCTTTTTGCCTTCGACATCCTTGCCACTGGCGTTTGCCTCTTTTTTGCACTCACGGGCCCACTGGCCCCCCTTGCTGCAGTTGTGGCACGCACCCTTCTTGGCGCCCTTCTTGCTACAAGCACGTCCACCACCTCACGCATAAGGGGCTGTTGGGGGTCATGAAGGGAATAGAAGTTCTCGTCAAGGTGACTGCTTTGACGACGAGAGGCAGGAATTCGCAGGTTGGACAATGAGGCATGCTGATTTTGCATGAAGAGCCGGTTTTTTTTCGCAAAACCTTTTGCAAATCTGCATGGATGGGTTGAGTCGGGCATTGCACACCGTGCTATTTGTTCCTATGGTGCGGCAACCAGTCATGCAACAGTGGTGTCCACGGCTGAGCACAGTCTCTCTTGACGGATGAAGGGTGAACACATACATCGGACTGGACACGATGCAACGACACATAGATGCAAGTGCACTGTCAATCTTTCCATGTTGCAAAAGATATGTACATCTCAAGAGATCACATTCAAGGGAAAAAAAAAGCATGGAGAATCATACCATTACGTCCAGCCTGAAAAGCTGAACATGACACTGTTCTCCAAAAAAAGGGGAGGACAAGAAGTAAGGCGTTCAGGTTTAAGTGTCTGAAATCTGGTGCCGAAGGCCCTGTACACATAAAAAAAAACCCTATAACAATAAGGTCACACCTCTTCCCATCACTGGTCCTGAAGTATTGTAGAAGACTTGCAAACCCGCAATCTCAAAACTATTGAGTTTGATGGTACCTCTTCCCCACAACAAGTATGGACTGCATGTTCTTGAAGTATACCCGTTTCTGCATGATTCTGGTGTGAACATTTGGATTCCAACGCATGGGCCACATAACGTGTTCACAACCAAAAATGGTTCGCAAGTGATCCCTGGATTATCCTCTTCAGTGACAACCAAACGTTTTTCTCAGTTTCAACTGATCTGCATCTACAACTACCAACATACTGAAGAAAATCCAGAGAACCCTATCGCCATTGGTCAAGAGAGCAAACTAACCTAAGCAACGCAAACCAGCAGAACATGCCATCCTGTCACCCATGCTCTCATGTTTTTTGGGATTCTATAATTGCAAGCTTCAGGCACTCTCACCATGCACTTTTGAAACCATTTTCGCCGTTCTTGCAGACTTAAAACAAGTCGTGGAGCACCTTTCCTGCTTGTTGCTTCTTACACTGTTTGTACACGTGTGGGCGTGCAAATCCCACACATGTGCACACATGCAATTGTGTGTGCATGAATGAATCCATGCATGCCTGCATGCATTGCATACTGAGCATTTGTCTGTGTAAGCACGTGTGTGCATCCGTGCAGAGTGTGTGTGATGGGTTGGGGAGGGGGGGAGTGGAGGAATAGAGAAGGGAGAGGAAAGAGAGGGTGAGATAGATCAAGAAGGATGGATGAAAACTGAGTGAGGGAGGGAGGGAGGGATAGAGAGAGTTAGAGAGAGAGAGAGGGAGAAGTAGAGAAAGGGGGGAGAGAGAGAGGGAGAGAGAGAGAGAGAGAGAGAGAGGGAGAGAAGAGGGGGAAGGGAGGGAGAGGGGGAGGAAGTGAGACACAGACAGACACACACACACACACACACACACACACACACGCATACACACACATAGAGGGAGAGAGGAGAGAGG
>SZWC01011874.1:37655-48751 GCA_023375785.1 Penium margaritaceum
GAAGGCCAGGTCAGGCAGCGTCGCCACCATGGCGTACATGATGCTCCCCACTGCGGACTGGTATGGCACACCTGCCATCTCCTCCTTCTCCTCGTCCGTGCTCGGGCCCATGCTCGAGCTCAGCTCACATGTGGTGGTCATGGGTGTGCCGATGGGGTTGCACTCCTCCATGTTGTAGCGGCAGAGCACCTCTTGCACGTAATTTGCCTGCCCCATCTCGAGCGTGCGTGCCTTGCGGTCCCTCTTGATGGTAACGCCGAGGTAGTACTCGAGCTCGCCCATGTCGTTCATTTTGAACCGACCGCCCAGCTGCCGCTTCAGGTTCACCAATTCCTCCATGTCCGACGACACGAGGATGAGATCATCCACGTAAAGTACCACGATCTGGTGCAACCCCAGCTGCATCCGCACATACATGCTGTGATCCGCCTCGCAGCGCTTGAAGCCGAGCTCGGCCATGAAGCCCAACTCGGCCATGAAGCCCAGCTCGGCCATGAAGCCGTCCATTTTCAGGAACCACATCAGTGGCACTTGCTTCAGCCCATAGAGCGCCTTGCGAAGCTGACACACCTTCCTTGGCGGCGCGTCCACCCCCTCCGACACCTCCATGTAGACCTCCTTGTCCAGGTCACCGTTGAGGAATACAGTTTTCACATCCATTTGATGCACTTCGTAGTCGCGCGCTGCCGCCACCGAGAGGATGGAGCAGATGGAGGCAAACTTTGCCACCGGTGTAAAGGTTTCATCGTAGTGTTCACTCTTCCGCTGGGCGTACCGCTTTGCGACCAGCCGCGCCTTGTACCGATCCATCTTCCCCTCTTTGGTGAGCTTCTTCTTGAAGATCCACTTGGAGCCAATGATTTTCGCGCCATCCGGCCTGTCATGTGAGGCAAGCTCACATTTTATAGCTCCCTCCCACTCAGCCCCATCCTTCCGCTGCAACGACTCCTTGACGGTCTCGGGCTCCTCTTGCGCAAAGAATGCTCGAGCGAGCCCAGTCCAGATGCCCTCCGCGACATCGTACCTCTTTGCCGTCCTCCTTGCGCGTCTGCTTCTCCGGGGCTGCTGCTGTTGAGACTGCTGCTATTGCTGCCGTTGCTGCTGCTGCTACTGCCCCCTCGCTGTGCCACTTGCACCACTGGCCTGCTGCCCCTCTCTCGGGGACCGTGGAGATGCGGGCTCACTCCCCACCTCTTCATTCAGCTCCACTGCTGCAGGCACTTCGGACTCGTTGTCCAACTCGGCTGAGTGCAAATCAGCCGCTCCCACATCACCCGGATGGTTCTCGCCGGCTGGAGCCGATGAGACATCACCCTCTTTTGAGTCCTCCGGCGTCTCCCCCTCGAGGAGTGGCAGCCACTCCCCCCGCTTGGAGAGACCCGCATCCTTGTCTTTCCAACGGCTGTCCTCGTCGAACATGACATTGTGACTCTTCAAGATCTGCTGCCTCCGCGGGTCGAAGAGCCGGTACGCCTTGCTCCCGCTCTTGTACCCGACGACGATGCACCGGCGAGTCCGCGGGTCCAGCTTGCCCTGCCCATCCCGTGCCTGCACAACAGCATGTGCAACAGAACCAAACGTGTGGAGGTGTGCCACAGTTGGCTTCCTCCCGCTCCATACTTCTTGTGGCGTCTTCCACACCTTGGACTCCGCGTCTTTTAGCGACTTCATCGGCGTCAGGTTCATGATGTACGCCGCTGTCCGTGCCGCCTCGCCCCCGTACCGCTACGCGAGACCGGCATCGCTTAACATGGACCGGACCATGTTGAGGATGGTGCGGTTCGCCCTCTCGGCGACAGCGTTCTGCTGCGAAGAGTGTGGTATAGTTTTCTGCCACGCGATCCCCTTGCTCTTCATCCATGCCGAGCAGCCCTCGTACTCGCCTCCGTTGTCGCTCCAGAACGCCTTCACCTTCAAATCCGTTTGCCGTTCCACAACCGCCATGAACTCCTGCATACACGACAAGACATCACTCTTCCTCTTGATGATGTAGAGGTAGAGCTTGCGACTGTGATCGTCAATGAAGGTCACGAAGTAGCGAGCGCCCCCAATGGAGCTCTCGATTGGTCCACACACGTCAGTGTGGACGACCTCCAATTTCACCGATGCACGCATCCCTTTGCCATTGAACGGCTACCGTGTTGTCTTGCCAACCACGCACGGCTCGCACACGGCATTCTTGGCTGCGTTGAGGCTCTTGACCTCAAGACCCTGCATCACTTCCTTCTTTTCCATGTCCCTCATAGTTGAGGGAGCGATATGGCATAGGCGACGATGCTATAGGTCCAGGTCTCCATCGTCCTTCTTCGCAAGGTGGGCAACATCGGACCCCGCCCGGCTGCCGAGAATCTTTGCATGTAGCAGGTACAAGTCGTCCTCTCGCTTTCCACGTGCAATCACCTTGCCGTCCCCCTCCTTCCGGATGATGGCCTCCTTCTTCATGCCTCGAGCCCCTTGTCAGTAAGGCGGCTCACTGACAGCAGATTTTCCCCAAAGTTGGACATGTGGAGCACGTCGTGAATTGTGCTCGTGACAGCCTCCCCGTCCACATCCACCTCGATGTGAATGTTGCCTTCTCCGGCAGCCAACTCTGTTTTGCCGTTGGCCACCGTCATGCACCGCTCCGAGGTGCCATAGGTGACGAATGCCGCCCGCATGCATTGCGTGTGGCGGCCCATTCTGGAGTTAATCACGGAGACTCCCAGTCGGTGGACTCCTTCGCCATCACTGCACGGTCGTCCTTCTTTCCAGCTTTCCCCGGCTGGTCTGACTTCCTCTTGGGACAGTTGCGTGCCTAGTGGCCTTCTTTGCCACACAATTAGCACTCCCCCTTCTTGTCACCTTTCTTGGTACCCTGCTTGGCACCCTTCCCCTTCTTGCCTCCCCCTCCACCTTGAGGGCGGACAGCACAGGCGGAACTTGATGTTGCCCCACTCTCTCTCCCACCACGCCGTATCCATTCATTACGGACGTACTCAGCCACCTTCGGGTACTTCAGCTCATCGGTGGACCAGCAGCCTAAGATGGTGATCATGGGACTCCAACTGTCCGGCAAGGCCAGGAGGAGGATCATGGCTTGCAGCTGAGGGTCGACCTTCCACCCAGTAGCTACGCACTCGGTAGTCAAGGACTCAATCTGCTGAAGGATCTCCATGATGTCGTCGCCTTCATTGGCTCGGAGGGTGACAAGCCTCATGAAGACAAAGAGTTGGTTAGCAAGGTTGGTAGACTGGTAGATGGTGCAGAGCTTCTTCCAAGCCTCCGCGGATTCCGTGCATCCTTGAATGAGGGAGCGCTGTGTCAAAGCAAGCGCATACAACAACAAAGCAAGCGCGGCGCTTCTTGTACGCGTCCACTTCCTCCGGTGTCGGGGTATCCGGAGGGGCCGTTTCTTTACCATTGACCAGCTCAAGCAAGCCCTTGTCATCGAGGAAGACCTCAAACTCCCACCTCTACAGGTGGAAGCCCAGTCCGTCGAACTTCGAGACACCGATGCTCTCTTGCTCGGTCGGTGCCATGGCGTTCGGCGGTAGCATGGACGTTATAGAGCTAGGGTCCTTCTAAGCACGTGGGCCCATAACCCTTTGTAGGCTCTAGTGGGTGTAGAGGCACTCTCAAGGATGCCTAGCTCTTAGTGATGCACGCTACCAGTGTTTTGAGCAGCCAAAGGACACCAATGGTGATGAGTGTGGAGCACAAGGATCACGGATGTGAGTGGACAGAACACGTTGCATTCAGTAGAACTGAATCGAAACACATTTATGTTGCTTAGCATAGTGAGATTACATCATATCCTTATAGCCTGTGATCTAAGCTTTCCAACGCGTCCAAGCATGCCCAAATCGGAGCAGTAGAGCCCTTGCTACGGCCGTCAAAGTAACCGTTGGTGGAGCCGCCCACCTTGCCTTACACGCTAGGCAACTGGAGGCGCTTCGACGATGACCCATCGAAGCGTCTTTCCTCGCCCAGAAGTCGAGGATAAAATCACCCTACTCAAGGAGGTCCTTATGGTTGCCTCATTCATGCCCTTGGTGCATTTGGAGCCCATTGGAGACGAACTCGGATCACTCGCGGTGGATTATCCCGTGACCCATGGCGGGTACCAGATTCCAACCGCCCAACACCCGATTTTCGGGCTAGGCTAACTTTCTGAATACTCACTCAAATCGAGCGATTCAAAGCTCGATCCTGCCTGAAAAAATCCAAGGCATCAAAATCAAAAGTCATATCAGGTGTTTGACCACTCCTCAGTGGTCGAACCAGGGAGTATGATCAACGGCACTCATGGCAAGGAGCATACCATGTCAACACTAAGAAGATAGAAAAGAACAGTTGCTGAAGTCACAAAAGTACATCTGGGCAAAATAAAATAATAACTTAAAAGAGATGCTTCAAATAATTCAGAGGCCACAGCTGCAAGTGTATTCGTGGGATTACGGGTGACACACAATTTCAAATCCCGACACAACATTCAACGCAACATCCAGTCCAACATTCAACCCAAATTTCAACACAACTATCATGGCCGAAGAATTTCGGCCATATTCAATAGAACCCATATACTATTCTTGTCATCCCAAACAATAGAAGCGCAGGTACTCCAAACAATGATTGGTACAGGAACGTATTGGCAGTGGTACTGTACGTCCCTAGAGTCTCTTTAACCAGTGGCACTTGGAGATCGAATCTCTGCAATGAGCATCAATCTGTATGCCTGTTTCTTTAAGTTGTTCTCGTGATCCTACAAAGTTTGATAGATCATGTCTGTACTCTTTTGTCTTCACCTGCACGTGGCACTATAAGTGGTTTGGCTGTGCCCTCTCCTTTGCTAATCTCCGCCTGGAAACATGTGCCACTTTGATTTTGTGTTGGATTTTTTATGTTGGTTCAAGATGTTCATCGGAGCATGCAATGTGGGAAGATAACAATGGTGATGCTGAGAAAAAAGATGTAGGAGCAATACCACAATGCATTATTGGTACAAAGTACACGTTTCAGTATAATTTGCAGAAGCCAGGTATCAACTCAGCATACATGGCTACAGCTATTTTAAATCATTTTCTTTTGTACACAGTTGCAATATCTTCCTGGGCGTCAAGGCTGATAGACGATCTTGACATTGCAATTAGGACGTAATTAGAAAATTTACAGCACTGAAATATGATTCTTTCTAGAAAATCTTGGTTAAGAACAAGAAAGAGAAAGAGGACATGGAACCGGGCACAAGGACTGACTAGAAATAAAAATAGACCGGGTTTATATACAGAACGGAAATAATGGCTAGCCTATGTTAACCATGTCACTTCCAATGACTGTCTACCAAGGCACTGAAATATGTAAAGGTGGCCCGGATTTGTTACCTAAAAGAAAATACAAACCATGTTTAAATGACATGCATTGATATGGTTTGGACACAATGGGAGCAATGTGGAATTTCCATAACTGATGTGCCAGCCTTTAAACACTGAAAGGAAAAATATACCTAAACAAGTTCTCTCGTTGCACCAGAACAAACTGCCAATTGCCGATTTCTCAACCACAAAGAAAATACCAGCAGTTAAACGAGCTATACCTTTGTCATACAAAAACAATCATATTCATACAGCTGTCAACATCAGTTCCTTATTGTTGAACCCACAGAAACTAGCTTTGGGACACTAGTTTTCCTTCACAAAGAAGGTCTATTATTTCTTTAATAGCACTGGTGTCTCCCTTATAGCTCCCTGTTGTGCTGAGTAAATTTTGTAAGACGTTAGACATGATCAAGAACCTGAGAGGTGATTTCTCAACAAAATCTAGATGTATGAATCATGGAAGGTACCTGTTCCTAACCATAGTCTCTCAAAATTGATCTGGGGGTCAGCCTGTGGAAAACAAAACCTTTTCCTAACCTTTGTCCCAAAAATAATTAATCTACATACAATTTTAGTTGTTTTCTAGCAACAAACAAGTTATCAGATATTTCATTCCAACATACTAGAAGCAGATACTAAAACAAGAGCATTAAATAGAATGAAAGAGGAAAAGAAAATGTTTACTTTTAGGTTTTGTCCATGGGTAGTGGATGGAATTTATGAGCCACAGTTTTAATCGGTGCCCTGAAAGTGGCAAGGGTTTACCAGAACAAGCTAAGATGACTGCTGAAATTAACATGACTTCTGAAATGATTTCTTACATATTTATTTTTATACTTACACATTGACAAATGTGAAAAACATCCTTGTTTCAGGTCAGATCATGTAAAATGTTACAAGAAATGCCAATTTGTAGCATTGTCTGTGCTCCCGGAAAAAAAACATTATTACTTTTATGGTGTTTAGAATTACTGGGCTGTTTCTAGCATCTCTTGCAATAGGATGGTGGACATGGATTTAGTTCTTAAGTTATCAGAAAAGTCCTCCACATAGCAATCTAGCAATGTTAAGTCATCGTAAGAGCCCCACACCTGGTTGCAGCCACTCCATGTTATCCTTTTCCATGATGGCCTGGACCCTCCTACCCATTCGTGTATCAAAATTATTCAAACATCATGTCTTATTTTTTATCATCAATTCACCATCCAAATTCATCTCACAAGTTTGAAACCTAGTGACTGAATTGAGTTCAATTGACGAGCTTCATGGATTTCAACAAAACATTCAAGATGTTTTCACATTGTTATACATTTGCAACACCATCCACAAAGCTCACTAAATCCCACGTAATATTCCACAAATGATTTCTCACTCATGATGGGGTAGAAAAATTCATCAATACCAGATAAGAACATGTGCATGTTTCAGATAAGGGTCCAATGATCATTTAACAGCTCCTGAAGTGAATAAATCAAGTATAGTGTTCATGTTAACAAGCACGCTCAAATTTCAAGAGGTCCTAACATGTTTACAAGGTTGAAAATCACACATCAGTTGCAGCACATCTTGTGGAAAGCTGTCATAGTCTGTGTCCAAAATGATTTGTGCTAATGGGAAATATGGAAAGAGGTTCAGGGGAGAGGGCCGCCGCTCTCTCTCCTGACCCTCAACCTATCTATCTTATCTTAATTTATTCTCTGCTTCTTTCTGGGTCAGCAGAGAGACCACTATCCATGCCTTCCCTGCCCGTGTGTACCTGTTATTAAAAAGTTACGATGTGGAGAAATGAGATATATTTCCACAGTTTTTGCACATATACTGGAGTGGTGATGGGAAGTGAGCGGAGAGCAAGAGAACGGCGACACTGCCAGCGTGGTTACTTGAAGAAGCATGACGCTATGCTGTTTGGTCAAACACTCAACCGATGTTTCTACTCCTTCTCTAGACCAGCGCGGACTACAGACTCAAGACAAAGATATCCGGACGGGTAGGAATTGTGTATTTCCAGCATAGGGCAGCAGTACCACTACTTATTAGAATCAGTAGATCTCTGTCATTTCTTAATGGTTTTGAGTGATCATGTCATTAGTCACTCTTCTGAACGTTTCTCTTGAGTTCCAGCTACCATTCATGAGCAATTCAGGCTGAAAATGTACTCCTTAAGCAC
Source organism: Penium margaritaceum (assembly GCA_023375785.1). Classification (NCBI taxonomy): domain Eukaryota; kingdom Viridiplantae; phylum Streptophyta; class Zygnematophyceae; order Desmidiales; family Peniaceae; genus Penium; species Penium margaritaceum. The sequence goes on from SZWC01011874.1 coordinate 45,177, forward strand.
AGATGCATGACAGATTGTCAAGTCAGGACACTCATGCATGAGAGCAGAAGAAAAACACACACTGGCAATGGAGGTTTGACCAGATAAGCATTCAAGAACCTGACGGAACATATTTCTAACACGTGGTATCAGAGCAGGGTGCTATATTCAGGTCAATCAAGCTCTGAGGTTAACTCTACGACCTTCCTTAAAGAGTTTTTTTTCAAATCAGATCTGAGTTGCGAAGCTCAAAACTGAGGCCATCATGGCCACATTCAGCGGAGATCAAATCAAACTCAAACCCTTTGATGGCGATAACTATCACAGGTTTGCATTTGTTATCCAACTCAACATCTTGAATAAAGGATAATGGGGACTGTTTTCTGATCCATGAACAGAGACTCTTGACGCTGCCGCCATCCCATAGCAGAAAATTCTATGGCAAAGGAGGTACGATCAGGCATACTCCATGCCTGATATGTGATAACAACATGACATTAGATCCACGAGCTGCGTGGAAGGCAATCAGTGATCTGGTGCTCATCATCTTACTAAAAGATTTTCATCGGCAGAAGATGGCAGAGGGCACTCACTCGGAAGACTACATTACCTACATCAAAATGTTGGCCAAAATAATCACTAGTATGGAAGAAACCATTTCTGAACGTGTCCTGATCCTAACTCTGTTCAGCGGGCTCCCAAGCAGATTTGATTCAACAGTGGAGAGACTACTAAAATTTCAAGAGAAAGGAAGACTCTTTGATGAACGACTCAATGCTCTGGAAGCAGGACAAGCAGGAGGCGCAAATAAAAATCATCAGGCAGTTGTAATACCACCATCAGCAGAAGCAGCAGCAGCAGCAGCAGAATCATCATTATCATACAAACTGACAAAGGAGAGGTCTTGTGAAGCACTGCTTCACACAGAAGACAGGTCGATAACATAATCAGGATGAGAGCCGACACTTTATACCTCACTTCAGAACCAAAAAAGAAAAATTATGAGAGTTATGGAAATGGACGAGGCTATGGACAAGGTCGCTTGGCATCATCCGGTGGCCAAGATAAGTGATCCCACCAACACCATGAACTACTTCCTTTTCATCCTGATAATCTGAGAAACCAAGGACCCGGGGCTCCTGACTTCAATTGTTTTGCCAATGTGACCTGTTAAAAGTGCGGGAGGAAAGGGCATACCTTTTGAATCTGCTCATAATTTCGTCGAGGTTCACCACAAAAACAACATGCTATTCTGACATCTGTTGTACATGATGTGAAAGACGCAGTGACCAAGTTGGCGGAAATTGCAGCCATGCAAACAGCTCATGGAGAGACAAGAACCTATGAGCAGACTCAAGTGGATTCTGAACTACCCAACTCTATGAGTGGCTCTTCACGAACTGCAGAGAAATATCATCCAACAGTTATTTCAACCTCAGAAACAACCTACAACACTGATGACCACATTCATTTGGTCCTGAAAGAGATGGTGTTTTGCTCAATTGACAGTGCATTCCTACTTGCAGCCAGAATTCTTGCATACTCGACATATGATATGCCATAAGATATGGTTCACTGACCACAGAGATATAGCAGCACCAGAGGCAATCCACATTGGTGATGGATGAGTCATACATGCAATAGGAATTGGGACAGTCCGTGTTACCATTGAATTGGAAGGAAGAACTACTGTGTGGTTTTTCACGAACACCCTTTATGTCTCTGACCTTGCTCCTAATCTTCTTTCAGTGGGAAGACTCATCAAGAAGGGCTTGAAGGTCACCATTGACGCAGAAAGAAGCTGTAAAGTATTAAACAAGGATGGAAAAACCACAGCTGTGGCACGGCAACAAGGACATCTGACAATTCTTTACACAAAACCACCGCAGCCACCATCATCGGCAGCTGCAGAACCAGAGGTGGCATTTGCTGCCACCACCATCTCCAGCCGCATCTCATAAATCCCTCCTCCACTTCAGCCAGCTGATACATCTCTTGCAGCTCTCTAGCATCCGTGACTTGGCCATGTTGGTTATCAAATCCTGAGCAACATGGTGAACAAGGTATTGGTCCATGACCTTCCCAAATCACTCACCCAGAAAAACCGTTCACAGGGTGTCTTGCAGGAAAGCAAACGCAAGCATCTTTTCCTACATACTCTGAGATTTCTACCAAGCAGCAGCTCGAGTTGGTCCACATGGACCTCTGCTACCTCAAAGAATCAATGGCTGGAAAAAACCATTATTTGGTACTTCTTGACAACTACACGCACTACGTCTGGGTCAAATCTTGCGCTACAAGTCTAAGGCTCCAGACATCATCATGTCCTGGATTCGGGGACTTGAAAATCAAGCAGAGACTTCTTTCAAAAATACTCGCAGTGATCATGGAGGGGAATTTGTCAACGCCAACCCGAAACGGTTCTATGAAAGCAAAGGTATCATCCATCAAACAATAGTGCTACTGACCTCATAGAAAAATGGGAAGGCAGAACGGATGAACATAACACTCCTTGACTGTGCACGCACCATGATTCACACTGCGGGTTTCTTGGCTAAATTTGGGGCAGAGGCAATCTCCACAGCTGCTTACACAAATGACAGAATTCCCACCAAGCCGGCAGGTTGCCTGCAGGTTGTGGAACACCATATGAAACCTGGAGTGGGCACCTTTCAAACGTCAGCTACTTTCGCAGCTTAGGATGCACAGTATATTCCTGGATCGATCCAGAAAAACACACTAGGCTGGGCTCCCACAACAACCAAGGCTATCTCCAGTCGGACGCAGACCGACTGTGGGACAACGTCACAAAGACAGTCTTCTGCAGCAGAAGCGCCACCTTTGATGAAACATTTCAAGACGGCACCATTTCAACGACACAGCCAGTACTTACACCAACCATTGCCTTGAACGATGCTATCGACTTCAGCCAGAATATCCAAAAACTCTCTATGGATCCAATGCCAGATGAGCATGAAGGGGTGCTGCCCCGCATCATTCCAGCAGAGCATGTTCCGGTCTCACAATCACTGCCACTTTTAGATCTTCTATCAGAGTCTGTCCTCCCTACCAGTGGCCTGTTCTGCGCCGATCAGCAAGGATCGCTTCACGTCCAGGCCCCTCTGATCACCTCAGTGCAGATGACCCTGATGATGATCCTTCTGATATTGCTCTTGTGACTCAGATTGTCAATCCTTCCAGCTACAAAGAAGCAATGAATGGCCTGATGCTGCAGACTGTCACGCAGCTGCTGTTTATTAGTTTGAACAACTCCAGAAGCAAGCTACTTGGACTCTTGTTCTCTGGCCAGCAAATGCTCTGATCGGTGTTAAGAACAAATTGGATGCTAATGGAGATCCTTGCAGGTACAAGGCTCTTCTGGTGGCTCGTGGCTACATTCAGGTCCTTGGAGTAAATTACAGTGATACCTTTGTGCCGGTGGAAAATTACTCCTATATCCATGTGACCTTAGCACTGGCAGCTTCCAATGATTGTAACCTTCATCAGATGCATGTCAAGTCTGATGTTTTTTAGTGGAGACCTTGAGAAAATTGTTTACATTATGCAACCAGAGGATTTCGTTGAGCAGGGGGGGG
>SZWC01011874.1:48973-75032 GCA_023375785.1 Penium margaritaceum
TTGGAACCCGGCCTGACCTATCCTACGCAGTGGGAATTCTAAAATCAGGGCTACAAGGCGCCAACCAAGGACCAGCTGACAGCAGCAAAGCGGTCTATCCGCTACCTCCGCAGCATGTCTACTCTGGTGATTTGCTGCACCAAAACATATGCTCCTCTTCTCACTGTTTTTGTGACGCAGATCCCTCTGCTGACCAGAGCAATGACAGATTAACCTCTGGCTATGTCTTCAAAATCAACGGTGGACCAGTGTCATGGAGGTTCAAGAAACAGTCAGTGGTGGCTCTGTCCTTGAGTGAGGCAGATTATATCTCACAAAGCGAATGCACCAGAGAAGTAGTATGGATCCAAATGCTGCTAGGTGAATTGGGCTTTGATCAGATGGATCCGACCATCATCTACTGTGACCTTCTAAGTGAGATTTCCCTGGCTGATGACCCTGTGCTTCATGACAAAACCAAGAATGTGAAGAGAAGATTTCACTATGTGAGGGATGCAGTAGCTGAAGGCAATGTGGAAATGGTCTATGTTGAAACCAAAAAGCAAGAGGTGGATATCTTTACTAAGTCACTGGATGCGAGGCAACTTCTTGAGCTATGTGAGTGCTTGGTTCTCACTCAAGTGTAACAGCAGGAGAAGTAAGGCTGAGAAAGCGCAAGCAGCAAATAGCAGTGCAGCTTCATACACACTGTCCATAGCGAGGATCCCAGCGCGTTGCGCTAGCACTGACTTGTGCTTTGACTACTTGACTGCTTGACCGGTTTACTGGGTAACTGACTGCTAGAAAGAGCGAGGGGCAGTGAGACAGTACCCTGTAACCGCAATCCAGTTTTTTTGGATATGTGGAGTGAGGATCGACGGAAAGACACTGGTCCAACTGCTCGTCTTCTCACACCCTCAAATTTGTGCTCAAACCACTGCCCATCTACCCCTCATTCTATTCACCAGATCACCAGAAAAAGAAATGAAAAATCGAAGGGGGGCGAATGAGTTGACAGGCACTCAAATTTTCAGACCATGAGGATCGTAGCCCTACAGTATGAGATTGGATCACAAAGGGGGGAATGTGGAAATCTGGCATAGTCTGGGTCCAAACGTATCTGTGCTAATGGGCAAAAATGGCAATAGGGGAGAGGTCATCACTCTCTCTCCTGACCCTTAACCTATCTATCCTATCCTAATTTATCCTCTACGTCTTTTTGGGTCAGGAGAGAGACCAAAATCCATGCCTCCCCTGCCCATGTGTACCTGTTATTTGAAACTTACTATGAGGAGCAGTTGGATATGTTGGGGCAGGTTTTGCACATACACTGGAAGTGGTGACTGGGAGCGTGCAGAGAGCGAGAGAACCGCGAAACTTCCAGAGTGGTAGCTCAAATCAGTATGACGCTATGGTGTGAGGTCAAATACTCGACCGAGGTGTCTACTCCTTCTCTGGACCAGCACGGACCACAGATTCAAGACAAAGCCATCAGGACTTTTAGGACTTGTTTATTTCCAGTATAGGGCATTAGTACCAGTATTTATTAGAAACAGTACATCTCTATCATTTCTTAATGGTTTTGAGTGATTCTTTTATCAGTCACTCACCTGGACTTTTCTCTCGAGTTCCAGCTACCATTCATGAGCAATTCAGGCTGACAGCATACTCCTTCAGCACAGATGTGTGACGGATTGTCATTTAAGGACACTCACGCATAAGAACAGAAGAAAATTGCACAGTGGTAATGGAGGTTTCACCTGGCAAGAATTCAAGAACCTGGCGGACCATTTTTATAACACATCATTTTATGAAAATTTTGAAAAAATTATCCACGAGATGGTTTCCCCCAAGTGATCAAACTTAAAAACCAACAGAAAATGAGAAAATACTCCAAGGAAAGGCTACAGTACATTTTAATGATGATAATATGTAAGAAAAATAGCATTATTTTCCCATGAAATTCAATTCTAGTTCATAAGTTTGTAACCAGATTTTTTTGGAGCTTCTCCTATATGTTATCATTAATTTTTCTTTCCAATGTACGCCTCTCACTCAGCATCTTGGTGTCAGTTTCATAGGCAGTGGTGCCAAAGCTAAATCTACCAAGCCCTTCATATCTGCCACTTACGGTCCACAGAACTCCCAAGCTCGTACCATTGTCACCACAACAGGTGACATTTGCTGCTTCTCCTAGTGTAGGGCCTAGTGCATGGTGAGTTTTTTTGCATCCTTCTAAGGAAGTCTGCTGGGACCACATTCTGCATGGAAAACTAACACACGATCAAGCTAAAGAGGTCGGAAACTTGCTCACCCTTAATGAGGAAGGGTTCTTGGGACACTCAGAAAAGTATTGGAGCGGTTGACACCATGCATGTTTTTGACAATGGAAATGCATCACCCCACAAACAAAGTGCAATTGAGATCCATCAAGACCAGAAGGAGATCATAAAAAACAGATAGAAATGAGATAACATCACAATGAGTCCTCCCCTGTGAAGCCTTCTTAATTGAGAAAGTTAAGGAAATCTCACAGGGATGTGGCATTTTCTCAATTCTGGAAATGGCTTCATCAAATTGGAAGAAATAGCAAGGTTTTTTTCATGGTAAAGGCTAATAGTTAAGCATGTTTTAGAAGCATATAACTTAGCTGCATTGACCTGTGAATTGTATGCATGACACAGAGACAGAATCGTTGTTCAAGAACATCATCATAGAATTACTAGTCATACAAGCATTCCAGGTAATGTTGCGACTTGAACCATCCAAATTCTGCAAAGATTTTGTCTTAAGTACAATGAGTTTGTAAGTTGTTAGCAAAGCTATTCTTTACTGCTTTGGAAACCGCATATGTATTGTCTCAAGACATTAGAATGAATGTTTTGCAACTTGTTCACTGAAAAAGGAGAAATTGCACTCACCCGGTGCTTCATTCTTCCTCTCCTTGTAATAAGTCACAAGATCATGGTGGAAGCTTTCCCTCTCTTCTGCATATTCATCCATACAGGGAGGATGAAGTCGATTCAGTGACTCATTTCTCTCTTACTACATTTTCATCACCATTCATTGGAAAGGGGACAGTACAAAGTTATACCTTGAGAACAGGATCAAAAAGGATTTTTATGATATTCGTTTCTTGAACATCAAATCCCCATGTCTCGTGGGGGGGGGGGGGGGGGGGGATGCCACTCACCAAGGCTACAAAATTTTGAAGCAGACTTACCATGCAGAGATATCTGAAAGATTTGGTAATTTTTTGTAGTGTCTAAGCTTTGAAGCAGTTTTTTTTTTCTTTTTTCATACAACAATCACAATCACTGGGGCTGAAAACCGATGACGGATGACCAAGGAGCGATGAATGAAGACTAACAACCGATGAGCTAGGACCAAAAACTGATTTACTGAGGACCTATGACCAAGGAATGATGACCGATAGATAAATGATGGAGGACTGCGGATGGAAGACGGAGGAAAAGAGATGAGAAAAGATTGAAAACTTATGACCAAAGAGTTTAATAGAAGCAGAAAAGAGGGAAGATAATGTGGGAGGGAACGTGCTCACTGGAAGGGGGATATACTTGCCGTACCGAGGTCAAAGAGTGAGCTTCACCGCTTGAGCGTGTCCCAAAGGAGAGTAAAGGAAACCACATGTTGTAATAAAAGAAATGAGAGAATAATAAAAGGGGGAGGAAATAGAATGTAACCAAGAGTGAATGAAGGGCAAGAATCAGAGGAGAAGGGAGAAGCTGTGAGGAGTGAGGAGGACAAGTAAAGTTGGTGACAAGTGGGAGCCAAGCTGATGAAAATGATGCACACAGCCTCAAAATGACCTGTCCCATCAGACTGGTTTCTACTCTGGCTAGAGCACTGCTCATAAATTGTGCCTCAGAATGGAGGACACGACCACCTGCCCTAGCCACACACCCAGATGGTGCTAGGTGCAGAAAACAGCGGACAGGGAGTGGGACATCGAGTCTCATTGTACAGTCTAGGGTCATCTCCCAAGAATTTTTTGCGCTTAAAAAAATCCAGTGTGTGAGTTTTTATGATTGAAGTTTGGGAACCATCTACTGAATGGTACATTCCCGAAATTTTCATTACCCAAAGTTTCCTGATGATTTGACAACATGAAATAGGAGCTCATGAACAAAAACGTGTTTTGGAGAATTCTTCAAGATGTAAACAAGTACAACGAAGTTGTAGAATGAAATTGTGAGGCTCGAAAGATGTTGGAGGAATTGGAAAATGAAATCACAGGATATTAGTGTTGATGACATATAAGAAGATGCCATGTGAAAGAATTTGTGGGATGGGGGAAAATTGAAAATTTTGAAGGTGAAGAAACTGTCAGGGTTGTTACAATATGACAATGTTTCACCAGTGACTGCGTGGACATTTGTAGCACATTGAAGACATTGAAATGCTTTGTTGTAGAAACTGTGAGGCTTGAACAGTGATGTTGATGTTCAAAATGTTTGAAGACAATTTCGCGCTTTCCACCATGTGATGAGGTTGTGATGGGGAATTTCATCGTTGAATTTGTTCGCAAGAATGGCTAACATCATCAATGTGCACAGCATGTGGTGATGTAGATTTTTTTAATGTAGATGAAAACACAGCATGTGAAGAAGTTGCAGTGTTTCACTGCAATGTTTTAGGATGTTTCAGGATTTCATGAATGGGTATGTAGAAGTAGAACATGTGAGTCATGATCTTGTATGTCTTCGCACCTTGGACAACTCCAAGTGATGAAATTGAATTCGTAGACTGAAATAGGGCTTGATGCTGAACGCGGTCATGGTTTGTGCATGTTTCACACGAATCAAGGAGAATTTGTTGGCAAAGACAGAGGATGTTGCAAAAACAAGAGGAAGACATTGCAGATGAAGACAAGTGAGTGCATGGAGGGACGTTCCAGTGTGTGAGAACATTGGAGGAGTTTGAGAAAACCTACACTTCAATGCAGAAACAGGAGGAAGTCAGTTACATAATGGGGATGACGAGGTAGACTTGTTTGAAGGACTTTCATACACTAGGTGAAATGTGTATGGTGTTGTTTGTCATTATAGGAAGCTTCCATGGTTTTATATCTTATTTGAATGTAATAACATGTATTGTACACTTAATTACGGGTGTATACATGTGTGTTATATTCTTTGTGTGTGAATTAGAATGTGTGTTTTTGATTGGTTTGTGGTGACTGGATGTTGGAGAGGAGGGTGGTTGGGGTGTGGGGGAGAGAGAAGGTGCTTGTGGGGGTTGTATGAGGGGGTGTATGATTGACTGAGTGGAATTGTGTGTAGCATCGTATACTGGTGTGTTGTTTTGACTGTGTGGTGTTTTTGGTTGGTGGTGAGTGGATGTTGGAGGGAGGGGGAGGGGGAGAGATAGTGTATGTGGGGAGGTTATGTGTACATGTATGGTTGATTGAGTGGAGGTGTCTGTAGCATCGTACACCAGTGTGTTGGTTTGAAAAATTATTATGCACTAGAAGAAGTGTGTATGAAGGGTGTATGAAGGGAAGTAGTGCAAGAAGAAGGTTCCAGAAGTTTGGTTCCTAGTTGATAGTATTGTGTGGGTTCAACTAGAGTTTCATGGGTGAACTGTGTTGGAAGAAGGAGGGTAAGGATTGGGTGAAATTTTAAGTGGAGAGTGCACTAGGTGTATAATTTTCAAAGTATTTGCACACTAAAAATGTGCACTTGTGTACTGAATTATGTGGGTTGAGCTGTAAGTGGTTGGTGATGGAAACTGGGGCAGCCCTCAGGGAGGTGATCAGGCTCACTAAGAGCCGCCTAGGCAGGACCAACTGTTTGTGAGAGGGGGTTGCAGGTTGCACAGAAAGAAATTACGGAAGAGAATGTAGGTTTGCAGAGAACGCGAATGTCTGAATCCACTCTTGAGTGAGAAATTAAATCATCGCAGCTTTCTAACAAGCCCTTATATGCCTCATTTGGCTAAGGGAGCACTGAGATCCACTCTGTCAAAGATCACCCTCTAGCACACTCCTAGCCTAGCGGGATGAGCGGCAGTCACCCTTGTCACACAAGAGAATTATGTCTCGCATGGCCTGCATGGCTAATAAGCGTGGACTGGTCCTTACTTGAAGTCTCTTGGATGTCCTCCAGCCATCTTTTCTCCTTGAAGGCCGCTCTCAGCCGTCCTGGCCAATAATTCTGCTGCCTTTTGAGCTCAAAGTGCTCAGGTCGTCACTTGAACCCGACTCATGATCTCCAAACTTTGGAAATCCATATCTCACTCAAACGGACTCCAAATTGAGTTCCGTAAAGTGCGTTACAACCTGTGAAATATCCTCTATGCAACTGACATAGCAGATGATTTTTATCGAGCAACCTAGTTTTGTCACTTTCTGGCACTCTCATATCCATCATTCTCCCACTTTGCGAGAACAAAAATCACACAAGTCCGCACTGTCCCCTCAGCTGCTGAAAGCGGTGCACTGCCAGCGGCTTGGTCAGGAAGTCTGCCAGCATCATGCTTGAAGGGCAGAACTTGATCTGCACCACCTGCTTTGCCACGAGCTCGCGGATGAAGTGGTACCGCAGGTCGATGTGCTTGGTGCGGGCGTGAAACTCGGCGTTCTTGGTCAGAGCAATGGCGCTCATGTTGTCACAGTAGATAGTGGTTGCTGTGGTCTGCTGCTGTCCAAGGCTTTCCAGCAGCTCACGCAGCCACACGGCTTCCTTTGCTGCTTCACTCAGGGCGATGTACTCTGCTTCGGTGGAGGAGAGGGCAACGCACTCATGCTTCTTGCTCCTCCAGCTGATTGCACCTCCCCCGAGCACAAACACGAACCCACTGGTCGACCTCCTTGTGTCCAGGTCACCTCCCCAATCTGCGTCACTGTAGCCGATGAGGATGGGGCTGTTGTTGCCGTTGAACGTGAGGCAAAGGCTACTGCTGCTGTTGAGGTAGCGCAGCACGCACTTGACCGCCTCCCAATGTGGCACGCCCGGATTCGTGCAAAACTTGCTTAACACTCCCACTGCTTGGCTGATGTCGAGGCGCGTGCCGACTGCTGCATACATGAGGCTTCCAACTGCTGCTTGGTACGGCACTGCTTCCATGTGGCTGCTCTCTTGCATGCTGCGGGGAGTCTGCGTCATGCTCAGCTTCGCTCCCACTTCCAGTTGTGTTGTTGCTTTGCACGCTCCTGCCATGTTGAAGCGCTTGACGATGTCGCTCACGTACGTGCTCTACGACAACTCCAAAGTCTGCTGCTGCCGGTCGCGCTTGACTTGAAGGCCAAGGTAGTAACTGAGCTCTCCCATGTCTTTCATGTCAAACCTGGCAGCAAGGGACTGCATCACATCATCCAAAAGAGACTTGGAGTCAGATGCAATGAGCAGATCATCAACATAGAGCAAGATGATGACCTGGCTTGCCTCTTGAGTGCGCCCATAGACTGCATGATCAGCTTCACTACACACAAAGCCAAGGCCAGCCAGCTGCTCATCCATCTTGTGGTACCATGCTCGTGGTGCTTGCTTCAGGCCGTAGAGGGCCTTCACAAGCTTGCACACCAAATCCGCCTTTCCCTCCACCACATATCCCTCCAGCTGCTCCATGTACACATCCTCCTCGAGGTCACCATTCAGAAATGCACAAGTCACATCCATTTGGTGCACCTCCCAGTCCATAACAGCAGCAAGAGCGAGGATCGCTCGGATGGATGGGAACTTTGCGATAGGTGCAAATGTCTCATTGTAATCCACACCCTCAGTCTGCGCATACCCCTTTGCAACCAGACGTGCTTTGTATCTGAGCACCTTACCATCCGCACCACGCTTGCGCCTGAAGATCCAACGGCATCCGATCAGCCGGCTGCCGTGTGGAGCTTCCTCGTGAGTCCAAGTTCTGTTCTTCATGAGCACACCATACTCCTCATCTGCTGCGGCATGCCAATTTGCCACCTCGGCACTGCGCATGGCTTCAGCGAATGTGGCTGGGTCATCGGTGACTGTGAGGAAGAGAAGCTCGAGGTCAGACAACTCCGTTGGTGGTGGAACGGTACACAGGTTCACCAGCTCCTCCAGTGGCCCCTGTTTGTTTACGAGGCGCTCGGATCGCCTCAGCGGCTCCCCACTGTCCTTTGCACCTTTGTTGAGGCATGCAGACCGTCATGGCAGCTGCTGTGAGTTGCTTTGCTGCTCCTCCTCATCTGATTCGGCTGCCGGCTCCTTCTCCTTCTCAGCTCCCTCCACCTCCTTGTCGTTGCCGCTTTCACCGCCATCTTCCGCACCGTCCTCTTCTGCTACCGGAACTTCTCCCACTTCAGGTACAAGTGCGGGAGCAAGTGGAACAGCAGTCATAGGGCTCCAAGTCCAGCCCTTCACTTCCTCTTGGAAGACCACGTCACGGCTGCGGATGATCTTGCGTGTGACGAGGTTGTAGAGGCGGTATCCCATTGTGTCGTAGCCGAGGAAGGCAGCCTTCACCGACTTTGCATCCAGCTTGTTACGGCTGCCGGCAGGCACGTGCACGAATGTGCCACACCCAAAGACTTTCAGGTGCGTCACTGTTGGCTTGCGTCCCGTCCACGCCTCCTCCGGTGTCATCAGCGGCACGGCGCGCGTAGGGCTCCGGTTTTTCAGGTACACGGCGGTATTGGCCGCTTCCGCCCAAAAGGTTGGCGGGAGCCCCGCGTCTTGGAGCATGCTACGAACACACTCCATGAGCGTGCGGTTCGTGCGTTCAGCCACGCCGTTCAGCTGCGGTGTTCCAGGTGGGGTGACCTCGTGCTTGATCCCGCGACGCTTGAGGAAGGTGCAGAAGTCGTTGGAGAGGTACTCTCCTCCACCATCGGTGCGAAGCACCTTCAACCGCCTGCCACTCTCATTCTGTGCAGCAGCAATCCACACCTTGAAAGCATCAAAGCACTCATCCTTTCCAGCCAGGAACGACACCCACGTCTTCCTCGACTTGTCATCAATGAACGTGACAAAGTACAACTTGCCGGACAAGGATTGTGATGGCATGGGACCGCACAAATCAGAGTGAACGAGTGAGAGAAGCTCAGNCGCGCCCTTCCCTTCCCCCGTGAAAGGAGAGCGGGCTTGCTTCCCTTCAATGCAGCTCTCACAAGCCGATGCACCAGGCTGCTTCACCCCCTTGAGCTCCAGGCCGCGGACCATCTGCTGCATGGAGATGATGGCGCCAAAGCCGAGGTGATCGAGCCGGCGGTGCCACAGGCCGATGTCGTGTTTTCCCTCTCTCGCCGCCAACGCTGAGTCGGCTTCCTTCTCCGATGCCACGTAGAGGTGGCAAAGACCGTCCTCCTTGTCCGCTTTTACAAGCACACGCCCCGCACTTGCAGAGATGGTGCAGCCACCATTATCGAAGAAAACCTGCATGCATTCGGAGATGAGAGATGAGACAGAGAGGAGGTTAGCTGCCAGCCCCATAACATGGAGCACCCCCTTCACACGACGTTCCACGTGCTTTCCCTCAACGAAAGCACAAAACACAATCCCACCCTCCCCAACCGCCATTTGCACATGGTTGTCCCCCATGTACACCCGGCGAGGCTCAATGACTGTGTAGACAACGAACCACTCCCGGCGACACGTCATGTGCCGCGTGGCTCCCGAGTCGATGATCCAGAACAAGGCGGTGTTGTCGGAGACGTGCGGGACCCGGATGGTTGTTACGAATCCACTCTCCCAATCTGCGGCATTTGCGGAAGCATCGGACTGTTTTCCCGCTCCCACTCCAGCCGCAAGGTCCGCCTTCTTCTTCCGGCATTCACGCGCCCAATGGCCCGGCTTCTTGCAGTAGTGGCAATTCCCCTTCTTCTTTCCTCCTCCGCCGTTGGTCCTGGTTGATGTAGCACCGCCCCCATGACCAAAGTTGGTGATGAGAGCGACGTCCAATCCGCTTCCGCCCTCCTCTCCCTTGCGCCGCTCCTCCTCAAACAGCAAGCTCTCCTCCACATCGTTGAGAGAGAGCTTGTCGCTGCGCTGGTCCAGGGCAACAATGAGAGGAGTGTAGCTGCTAGGAAGGCCAGAGAGGATGGTTTGCATGAGCACACGCTCCTTGACAGGGTCCTCAACCGCAGCAAGTTGGTTAGAGAGAGACTTCACCATGTTGATGTAGTCAATCATGGATCCGGACTCATCCATCTTCACAATGTGAAAGCGACGACGCAGCTGCATATTCATGAGGATTGACTTGGAAGCATAAGTGGACTCAAGATTTTTCCAAACCTCCTTTGGCGTGAGGATGCCACGGACGAGGAGTTGCTGCCGTTCGGCGAGGTGGAGGTAGATGGTGGCGAGGGCGCGGTCACGCTTCTCGCGGTAGGTACGGGCCTCGACAGCGGAGAGGGAGCTTTCTGCTGGTTCCTGCTCCTTCTCATCCACCTGGCTCTAGAGACCCTTCTCCATCAGCACCATCTTCATGTTGTTGCTCCAGTTGAAGAAGTTCTTGCCTTCGAACTTGGCGATGTTGACGCCGGCCACCACAGAAGCGGATGTCACCATGGTAGTGCAACGTTCAGCCCACAAACGGCTCTCTCACACAACAGGGTGGAAAGAATTTCTCAAGGATGAGACAAAGCCTTGTTCTAGCTCTGATACCACTGATAGAAACTGGGGCAGCCCTCAGGGAGGTGATCAGGCTCACTAAGAGCCGCCTAGGCAGGACCAATTGTTTGTGAGAGGGGGTTGCAGGTTGCACAAACAGAAATTACGGAAGCAAATGTAGGTTTGCAGAGAACGCAAATGTCTAAATCAACTCTTGAGTGAGAAAGTACATCATCGCAGCTTTCTAACAAGCCCTTATATGCCTCATTTGGCTAAGGGAGCACTGAGATCCACTCTGTCAAAGCTCACCCTCTAGCACACTCCTAGCCTAGCGGGATGAGCGGCAGTCACCCTTGTCACACAAGAGAATTATGTCTCGCATGGCCTGAATGGCAAATAATCATGGACTGGTTCTTCCTTGAAGTCTCTTGTATGTCCTCCAGCCGTCTTTTCTCCTTGAAGGCCGCTCTCAGCCGTCCTGGCCAATAATTCTGCCGCCTTTTGAGCTCAAGTGCTCAGGTCGTCACTTGAACCCGACTCATGATCTCCAAACTTTGGAAATCCATATCTCACTCAAACGGACTCCAAATTGAGTTCCGTAAAGTGCGTTAGAACCTGTGAAACATCCTCTATACAACTGTCATGCCAGATGAATTTTATCGAGCAACCTAGTTTTGTCACTTTCTGGCACTCTCATATCCATGAGTTGGGAGGGGAGGGGTGTGTTGTTGGGTCAAGGTGCATATGGGTTGTGTCGATGAAGGTGTATTCATGTGTTAGTGTGGTGTGGATGGTATTGCAAAGTAGTGTGTATTGTTCAGTAGGTTGGGAAGGGAGGTGGGGGCCTGAAGTGTAAGTGAGGAGTGAATATGGAGGTGTACGTTTAGATGAATTAGTTCAATATGATTTTTTACACTAGTGAACCACTTTACGTGGTTTGAAGGGGAGGAGTGTGGATTGTGGGGGAGGATGTGGAGGTGAGAGTGTGCATGAGAATTGTATGAGGAGTTCGGTGAGAATTCTGTGTACACTAGTGTAGAACATCCCCTGGGCAATGTTAGCGTTAGGTGGGAAGGGGGGCCTTGGGTGATGACATTGAGACAGTTTGTGTCCAAACTCATTCTAGCATAAGCAAATGGGGCAAGAGGGTCAGGGGAGAGGCCGCCACTCTCTCCCCTGGCCCTCCGCCTACTCCACCCTATCCTACGCTCTACCAGGGACCAGGAGAGAGGGTAGTCCCATGCCTCCCCTGCCCATGTGCGTACCTGTATTTCGATATATCACTTCTGGAGCAATTGACCATATAGCAGCAGGTTTTGCACATATCCATGGAAAGGTTCCGAAGAACGAGCGGGAGCAAGCAAGACTGAAAAGTGCCAGCGTGGCAATCCGGAGCGAGACGACGCTATGCTGTCCGGTCACCCTTGACCGAGGCGATCGTACTCCAGACACACGGGAGCAGACTCGCAAGAAGCACTAACAGGGTGACCGGACCACCGGCACTTGTAGATTTTTCTGGCAGTAGCCAGCAGCTGCAGTATTTAGTAGATTGCTTTGTACTTTCACGCTTCTTAATGGAATTGGCAGATTCTTTCGCCATTCATTCGTCTGGATCCTGATCTTTGGTTTCAGCTTCATCTGTCAAGGAATTCAGGCTTGTGCCTTGTGTTATTCTCTCAGATCTGTGACGTAATGTCAATTCAGGACTCTCACAGAAGCAACTTCAGTTGACCAATGCAGAGGAAGAAATTCACCGTGACCTGTTCAGCATTCAAGATATTGGGAGTCCATTTTTCCAACACGTGGTATCAGAGCAGGGTGCTGAATTCAGGTTGATTCGGTCAGAAGCAACAAGATCGCTACTGGAAAGACCGTCTTGAATTCTGAGTGGCAAGGCGGAAGCCGTCGCCGCCATGACGTCTTCAAATGGAGATTTGTTTAAACTTGAACCTTTCGACGGAGATAACTGCCATACGTTTGCTTTCAACATCAAACTGATACTTCTCAACAAGGGCCTATGGGGACTTGTCAGTGATCCTCCCACCGAAGTTCTCGACGCCGCTGCCACCGCTGAACAACGAGTCCTATGGCAACGACGCTGTGACCAGGCTTTCTCGATCATTGCGCTACACGTCACAGAACGTCTCAAGTTTCTGATATGTGACAACAACACCACACTTGATCCACGAGCAGCATGGAAGGCACTGAAAACACGCTACGACAAAGTCAGTGATCTGGAGCTAAGTATCTTACTCAAAGAATTTCACCAGCAGAAGATGGCCGAAGGGACACGACTGGAAGACCATATCACATATATCAAGACGCTTGCCAGCAGAATCACTGCCATGGGAGAAGTCATCTCCGAACGAGTCATGATTCTAACCTTGTTCAGTGGCCTTCCCAGCAGATTTGAACAAACCATTGAAAGACTCTTGACCTTTCAAGAACAGGGAAGGGCATTTGACGAAAGACTGAAAGCTTTGGAGGCTGCTGGAGCAGTCAACGCAAATCAACCGGCGGCAAATGAAAACCAACAAGCAGCACCACCAGCAGGACCAGCAGCACCAGCAGCGCCTTACAAGCTAACCATGGAGAAGGCTTGTGAAGCCCTCATGCATGCTGAAGATAAACTCATCAAGGAAGCAGGGGGGGAGTCTGCACTCTACACTGCACTCCAAAATCAACGACAGAAAAAATATGAAGCCTACGGTCATGGGCGCAGCTATGGTCAAGGAAGATTGGCATCTTCACCGCATCGTCCAAATCGTCCTTCCTATCAACAACAGGAGCTGCTACCATTTCATCCCAGCAATCTGAAGGGACACGGCTCTATGACTTCTGATGAAAACCGATTTGCAAATGTTACCTGCTTCAAGTGTGGGAAGAAAGGGCACACATTCCGCGTGTGCTCATTACCTCGGCGAGGCTTGCCACAACAACAACATGCACTTCTTACATCAGTAGCTCAAGACGTCAAAGATGTTGCTCTAAAACTCTCTGAACTTGCCTTACAACAGGGTGCTGCAGATGGAAGCAGATCATTCGACAAGACAAAGGCTGATCAAGACCTCCTTGAACAGCTACTGAGAGAAAGGGACAATACCAATGGTGCTTCCAGACATCAACAGCACTCATCAGAGGCTCTCTTTGATCCTTTCCATCATTCAACAGACACCCCAGAAGATCAGAGATGCCATGGATCACAAGACTCCAACACTGATCACAGTCATCTTGTCTTGGAAGAAATGGCTTTCTGCTCTATCGACAGCGCATTCCTTCTCGCGGCTGGCATTCTAGCCTGGATCATTGATTCTGGCTGTACCCGCCATATGACGTGCCATAAAGAATGGTTCGTTGACTACAAGGACCTGGCAGCACCCAAGGTCGTACGGATTGGAGACGGACGCGTCATTCCTGCTATCGGCATTGGTACAGTACGTGTCTCCATTGAACTTGAAGGGAAGAGTACTGTGCGACTCTTCACATACACTCTATATGTACCAGACCTGGCTGCCAGCCTCCTATCCGTTACAAGACTTAACGACAAAGGCCTCAAGGTGACGTTTGACACCGACAGAAACTGCAAAGTATATACCAAAGATGGCAAAGTCACCGCCATCGCCCGCCGACAGGGCAACTTAACGATCTTGGATACCAAGCCACCACCACCACTGCCCAGCTCGACGGATGAACCAGAGATGGCATTTGCAGCAGCTACGCCATTGCCCTCAGATCCTTCAGCTTCACCACCCTCTCATGCCTCATCCGCAGCAAATCTCTGGCATCAGCGATTGGGGCATGTCGGCCACCAAACTCTCAGCAACATGGCCAGCAAGGAAATGGTTCACGATCTTCCCAAGACACTTGGCAAAGCACCAGAGCAACCGTGCACAGGATGTCTTGCAGGCAAACAGACTCAAGCATCTTTTCCCTCATACGCTGATGTCGGCACCACCAAATGCCTTGAACTCATTCACATGGACCTCTGCTACTTGAAGGAGAAATCACACTCTGGCAAGACATACTTCCTCGTTCTCCTTGACGACTACACACACTATGTCTGGGTCAAATTTCTCCGCTACAAGTCAGAAGCACCCGACATCATCATGTCCTGGATTCGGGAAATTGAGAACCAAACGGAGGCAAGTGTCAAGAAGGTGAGATCTGACAACGGCACGGAGTTTGTCAACAGCACTCTCAAGAGGTTCTATGACAGCAAAGGCATTCTTCACCAGACCACAGTACCCTACACGCCCCAACAAAATGGGCGAGCTGAACGTATGAATCGTACCCTGCTCGACCGTGCCCGCACCATGCTTCACACTGCAGGATTCTCCGCAACTTTCTGGGCTGAGGCCATTGCAACAGCAGCCTACATCACAAACAGGCTACCCACTAACAAGCTGCCTGCAGGTACCCACACACCCTACGAAGCATGGGTTGGCCATCGGCCAAATGTGAGCTATTTTCGCATTTTTGGCTGTACGGCATACGCCTGGATTCGCCCAGAAGACAGGACCAAGTTGGGAGCACACAACAAAAAATGCTTCCTCCTGGGCTATGAAGAAGGCGGGAATGCATATCGTCTTTGGGACAACAATGCCAAACGCGTTTTTCGTAGCAGAAGTGTCACTTTTGATGAAACCTTCTCAGATCGCTCTATCTCCAACTGTCCACCAACGCTTACGCCTCAGATCATCCTGACGGATCACACCGACATGGGCAACGTTCTCCAAAAGTTCTCAGTGGACGCCTCCCCTGATGAACATGAGGGTGTACTTCCGCCAGTCGTACCCACAGAACACCACTCTCACCTCCTTGCTCAACCTCTTGTCCATGTCCTGGCCCATCAAGGTTTACCACCTCTACCAACACCGGCACCTCTTCCTCGGAGGTCTGCTCGACTTGCCGCAGCAGCCGCACACCATGTTGATGACTCCTGGCTTTGTCCGACTCCAGACCCTGACATCGCCCTCATTACCCAAGTTGTTGACCCCATCAGCTACAAAGATGCTCTCACTCGCCCTGAGGCCGCTCAGTGGCATGCTGCTGTTGTCAATGAATTTGAACAGCTCCAAAAACAGAACACCTGGACGCTTGTTCAGCGCCCAGCCAATGCCCCCATTGTCACCTGCAAGTGGGTCTTCAAGACCAAGCATGATGCTAACGGTGATCCTTGCAGGTACAAGGCGCGCCTCGTCGCCCGTGGTTTCAGTCAAGTGCTCGGTGTTAACTACAGTGACACTTTCGCCCCTGTGGCTAAATACTCCTCCATTAGGGTCATCTTGGCGCTTGCGGCCTCTAATGCCTGGCATCTTCATCAGATGGATGTCAAGTCGGCATTCCTCAACGGTGATCTTGAAGAAACCGTGTACATGACACAGCCCGAAGGGTTTGTTGAGCAAGGGGGGGAGAATCTTGTCTGCTTGCTCAACAAATCCCTCTACGGTCTGAAGCAGACTCCCCGCCAGTGGAACAAGAAGATCCACATCTTCTTTCTGTCGCAGGATCTGCAGCGCCTTCATGCCGATCATTCTGTCTACTTTCGCCATGGCCCCACCCCACTTGGAGTCATTCTGTATGTTGACAACCTGGTCATTTTTGGGCCATCTCTCCAGGTGATCTCCACCTTCAAGCAGCAGCTGGCTCTCACCTTTGAGATGACAGACATGGGCCAGCTCACGTACTACCTTGGCATTCAAGTCAACCACGACATGCTTCAGCCTCAAGTTCTTCTCTCTCAAGCCACCTACGTTCAACGCATGGCAGAGAAGTTTGATCTGGGTCAATCGGCTGCCATTTCCACCCCGCTGGTTCTGAATCATGGCCTCACGAAACCAGCAACACCTGAAACCCTGGCATCACCAGCAGAAGCCAAGTTGTATCCCAGCATGGTAGGATCCTTGATGTATGCCTCTGTCGGCACACGTCCTGACCTGTCCTATGCCGTAGGCATTCTGAGCCAGGGATGTAAGGCACCGACCAAGGATCACCTCACAGTGGCAAAGCGGTGCATTCGCTACTTGCGCAGTACTGCCACCATGTCCATCCTCTACACCAACACCACTGGACCTCTCCTCACCGGATTCTGTGACGCTGACCTCTCGGGTGACCAAAGCAACAGCAAGTCAACCTCCGGTTATGTGTTCAAAATCAACGGGGGTCCTGTCTCGTGGCGCTCCAAGAAGCAAAGTGTGGTCGCACTCTCCTCGACTGAAGCTGAATACATATCACAGAGCGAGTGCACGCGAGAAGCTGTATGGCTGAGGATGCTGCTCTCTGAGTTGGGTTTCGACCAGCTCGAACCGACAACCATCTACTGCGACAATCAAAGTGCGATCGCACTAGCAGAAGACCCTGTCCTGCATGACAGGACTAAGCATGTCAAACGGCAGTTTCATTATGTGAGGGATGCAGTAGCGGAAGGAGAAGTCGAGATGGTCTATGTTGAAACCAAGAAGCAGGAGGCTGATATTCTGACAAAATCACTGGATACCAAACAGCACGGTGAACTGTGCGAGCGTCTCGGATTAACCTGTCTGTGAAAAACCGTGGCGGTTAACCCTTGTCGCTAGCAAGGATCGGAGCGCCGCACCCAGCAGCACCATTGACTCATTGACCACTCGCATGGGATGTGTTTTGGATGCTTGACTGCTTGACTGACTGCGAGCGAAAAAGAGGGGCAGTGGAGGGTACCCTGTAACCGTGATCCATAAAATGGATACACGGAGTGAGGATGAGAGGAAAGGAACCGGTCCAACAGCTCTTCCTCGCAAACCCCCAAAAACATGCTGCTGAAATATCTACCCACCTATTTCTGATCTCAACTCACAAAACTCATAAGCTTACATGATGAAAATGCTCAGGGGGGGAGGAGAAGAACAACAACTAGTCACCGTTCGATTGAAAGAAACTGATGAGAAATCAACCATATGGTCTTATGATCTACGAATGAGATTGGACCAAAAAGGGGGGAATGATGACATTGAGATAGTTTGTGTCCAAACTCATTCTAGCATAAGCAAAAGGGGCAAGAGGGTCAGGGGAGAGGCCGCCACTCTCTCCCCTGGCCCTCCGCCTACTCCACCCTATCCTACGCTCTACCAGGGACCAGGAGAGAGGGTAGTCCCATGCCTCCCCTGCCCATGTGTGTACCTGTATTTCGATGTATCACTTCTGGAGCAATTGACCATATAGCAGCAGGTTTTGCACATATCCATGGAAAGGTTCCGAAGAACGAACGGGAGCAAGCAAGACTGAAAAGTGCCAGCGTGGCAATCCGGAGCGAGACAACGCTATGCTGTCCGGTCACCCTTGACCGAGGCGATCGTACTCCAGACACACGGGAGCGGACTCGCAAGAAGCAGTAACAGGGTGACCGGACCACCGGCACTTGTAGATTTTTCTGGCAGTAGCCAGCAGCTGCAGTATTTAGTAGATTGCTTTGTACTTTCGCGCTTCTTAATGGAATTGGCATATTCTTTCGCCATTCATTCGTCTGG
Organism: Penium margaritaceum; assembly: GCA_023375785.1. Classification (NCBI taxonomy): domain Eukaryota; kingdom Viridiplantae; phylum Streptophyta; class Zygnematophyceae; order Desmidiales; family Peniaceae; genus Penium; species Penium margaritaceum. The sequence continues at coordinate 66,999 of SZWC01011874.1, forward strand.
ATCCTGATCTTTGGTTTCAGCTTCATCTGTCAAGCAATTCAGGCTTGTGCCTTGTGTTATTCTCTCAGATCTGTGACGTAATGTCAATTCAGAAATCTCACAGAAGCAACTTCAGTTGACCAATGCAGAGGAAGAAATTCACCGTGACCTGTTCAGCATTCAAGATCTTGGGAGTCCATTTTTCCAACATTGGGGCTGAAGTGTTTATAGGGTGTGTATGCGGAGGTTTACACTTGGATGACATAGTTGCACGAAATATTGTCCACTAGTATAATAAAATAGAAAAAAAAACATAAAATTTGTTGTTTAACCACGAGTAGTATACAAAGTGGGAGGGTGTGGAGGGTGAAAATGTATTTGCGGAGTGTATGGGGAAGTGTGCAAAACACTGAGTGTGGTGCGGATGAAGGTGTACACCATTGAGAAAGTGTATCGATTGAAAAGAAATACAAGAACATCAATACACATCCATAATCAGATTAAACAGTGATAATGAACCATGCAAACATGGAGGACATTTTGTCAAATTTTCAAGAATTTCTGGCACTTTTTGTAGCATCTCTTGAAAATAGAAAACACAAAGGACATGGGAAGAAGTTTTAATTGAATTCTCCACTGTGAGGTTCACTTAAACAGGACCAAATACACAGCCTCTTGGTAAAAAATAGAACCTGATTTTCATGGCATATTTTTATTTCTAACACGATATTGGTTATTTGGAGAGAAATGACTGGTTAGATCTATATATCTCAGAGGAGGTGTTGGTCTTCGTTGAAACAAATCACATTCTCTAATAGAATTTTATCTCGTGGCCCAGACTTTTGGTCGAGCGACCAGTTGGCTGCACGTGAATGGTTGTATGATGCCAGTGCACACCGACAGCCCAGCTGTAATGTTGATGGGGACCGTGGAATCTCGTTTTTGTTTTCCATCGAGGTGTGAGGAGCTAATGATTCAAGATATCAGGGCCATTTCCAATGACTAGATCAGTACAACTTTCACTTGGCACTTCAGATGACATATCCACTATTCGAACAACCAGTCTAACAAGCATCATCCATGAAATTGACGTCAATAGAGATGAAAGCATGCGTCGACTTGGAAAAGATAGATAAATAACCAAAAGAGTAAATTTATGTGTACAAACACGATTAAAATGTTGAAGCAAATAAATGTTCATGGTGTTTAATGCTGTCGTTGAATGACAGACATATAGTTGCAGTTTGTGACATTTGGATGGATTCTAGTCATAATCTACCATGCAAAAAAGAGCCCACCAAAACCTTACATTAACGGAACCTAATGTTTCCCACAGTCGACCGCTCCCTCTCGGCATCCCCCCTTTGGCCTCGTCGCTGGGCAGGACCAGATGTCTTTGTGTAGCGAGTCACTGGTGCTCGAATCACATCGCTGAAACTTGTGGGTTTGATGAGCGACCAACTTGTGGGTTTGATGATCATCTAATCACGGTTTGAGAAGAGATCGACAGCTTCACATGACATATCTGATTCTGTGCACAAGTGCAGATATCTTGGTCTCTTGCATGATAATCAATGTACACTTTCCCTTGCACTTACCACATACACATTCCAGCTAGGGGGGAGGGGGGGGTCTAAATTGACAACAGACCCCCACCCCTCCCATAAAGAGAGAGTGCATGGGGTGGTTGTGTATGGAAGAGTAGAAATTTTGCAGTGTAGGACAAAACAACTTGTAGACAGGTGTAGAAGTGAACAAATGAGCCTTCCGGGAACTGTCAGAACTAAGAATGTACAAGTGTGTAATGGTGCTGTACATTCACGCAAACCTTTGTACACGCCCTCATACACTCCCCACAAGTACTCTCTCGGCATGGGGGGCAGGGGGAGGAGAGGGGGAGGGGGGGTAATTTGCATGATCACGAGAGGAGAACAAGTGTGATATACCCAAAACTCTCGATTTCTGCTGGATGGCAATGAGTCATGTTTGTGCTCCCAAATATGTCATCCAAATTACTTTGGCTATACCCAACCCACCTGATTCGAACCAGATATATGGCATTTAACAATCATCACAGATTGAAGTTTGGAAAACAACCTCGTTTCGGATTGAAAAATGTATGGAGGATTCTTAGGTATGTTCCAGGTTTATTCATCCAAACAAGGTTTTATTCACTTGTATTTTGCATGTTAAATTTTTTATCTCTCCTATGAATAATCATAATCCATTGTTTGCTTTTTGACTAATAAAAAAACAATAAATATTCACGGAAGGAGGATTCCTTCCCTATTCAAAGAAAGAAGGAATCAAGATAGATGGAAATAAAATCAAATATTTCTTCAAAAGTGTGTCTCTTAGAGTTGGAACTTGAGTGTATCGGAAGAGTCTCATCTTCTTCCGTCATTCAGCAACATCACGTGAGGAAAATTTGTGGAAGTCTCTTGTGTATGGTCGATTGTACTGTATACTGTTTGTGAAGAGCATGAATTTGGGTGATTGGTTCTGAATTTGGTTGACAGGAAAAAAATAATTGTGATGCCAAAAAATAGGATGTGGTCCAAAATCTAAAATATGTGAAAACTCTGTATGCTTTCACCCATGTGAAGACTCTGGTTTGTTGCAGTCAGTGTCCCAGACACCAGAAAAATCATGGGTATGACGAGCCAACCTACAAATTTGTGATGTCACCCCCTAGGTTAAAAAAAAAAACCTTCACAGCGACGTTCGTGTCCAACCACCAGCCCACTTTCCCAGCCGTTCATTTTTTGTGGTCGTTTTGCCTGCAAACATGTCCAACAGTACTCACCGAATCTTACACAGAGGAATTCCTCTGACCACCACCTTTGACACACATCATGCCCAATGGCAGTGGGCTAAGATAAACATGCTCGGAATAGGAAGACAACATGAGGACCGCTGCCATTTTAGATCAGAACTCCAACCCCTTCCAAGACCATGTTCTGGATACGGGACTATCTCCTGCCCTACACGTGACCTGGAAATCATCCTGGCCTCCGGGGACATTGGATGGTGGCTGATCCAATCCTTGAAGTTCTTAAGCAAAGGAATTTTCATGTAGAAGTCTGGCGATTCCCTTCATGGATGGATGAACGGTATACATAACATGAGTACATGACAGGAAGTGTTATGGAAAGCTTGATTGGATATTGTACCACACATCGGTTAATCACTCAGTGAATTTGAAACTATTCATTTTCACACAGCTCAATTCCAACTCCAACTACATCCTTCTCATCACTATTTCCCTCTTTATCTATTGAGATAACTGTTGAAGTAGCGAATGTTTGTGACTGCTGTAGTCGGGTTTGCCTCACTTGGTTGACTCCTGCACTTGAGACCCTCGCGACTCTGACAGTTGGGAGTCAGCGCATGTCCTGACCTGCACATTTCTCAGGTGGTGCACTCGCACCAACAGAGGGGGCCTTTCGCTTCCCCCTCGAAAGGGAGCGAAAGCCCCCCCCCCTCTCTCTCACTATTTGCATGGGCATAGATATGCCAGTACTGGAGCATGTTGCATCACGCAACATGCCCCAGTGCGCTGATGTCATGCTTTGGGCGAGGCCGACCCGGTAGGGGGCGGTCCTCGCCCTCGCACACTCATTCCTTTCCAAAAAACTATCCGTTTGCTCCGTCTCGATCTGCTCTCGCGCCTAACTCCCCTGCCTCGATCTCCCTCACAGCTCTCGAGAGCACTCCCCCCTCACGGCTCTCGAGAGCTTTCCCTCCATCACAAGTCTCGAGAGGGACAGTTAGCCCCGCGGCTAACTCCCGACTTCACCCACCTCCGGCCTCCTCCACTCTCCTCCATCCTCTCTCCCTCCCCCTCACCCTGTCCTACTCAACAATAACAACCTCTAGAAGAGAAGCTGCTAAAAAAAAAGGCTAGAAACTGTTGGTAAACCCTCTTCCATTACATGTTTTTCTTGTGCGCCCTAAACATAATCAAGAATTCACTGTTCCTTCAAGAGTAATAACAACTTAGCAATACATCTCAAGAATATCTCAAAATGTCAATGCACAAGAAAGCATCAACCAAGGATCAATTGATGAGCATGCAAGGCAATTCCATTCAGGGATGTATCTCTAGTCTCACAACTAAAAAGCACATTCCTGAGCATTGGCTTGATCCAGCCACATCACCAATGGACTTCTGTTGTGCGCTTGGCACGTTAGCATCCTGGTACCAAGGTGGCAGACCAACCGTGTAGCTACCTTGAAGCTACAGCTGAGAGAACCCCTTTTTCACCACCCGGGCATTGTTCTTTTCTATCTTGCCATCTTATTTCCTTTTTAATTTCAGCTAAGCCTGCACACCGAATCCGGTTCCCAAATCCTAGCCTGAATTCGGATTCCCGGTTCGAATCCACTGGCTGGATTCAGATTCGCGGATCCGAATCCAGGAATCTTGAATCCTGGTGGATTCCTGAAGCCAGACAAATCCAGTTGTTTTGTCTCTTTGTTTTGCTTAGTGAAGGGGTTATATTTCAATGTTTAAGAGCTCTTAACCTCTTTAAATTTTCTGAAAATCACCATACAATGAGCATGATGGTTGAAAGTGTGGTTTTGTTGCAATGTCACATAAACTATTTTTCTCCATGCATGATTGGTAACATGACAAAATCATGATGGAATGCCTGCCCTTCTACAGTTGCTAACATAGCTAACAACTTCACAGCATGAAGGCATGCCTGCCCTCCTACACTTGCAAACATTGCTAACAACATCACAGCATGACGCATGCCTGCCCATTCTCTACTCACTACCTGCATCACCATCGCATACACCATCACCCTCAACATCGCCACGAGCAATGAGCTCTTCAGCCTGCTCTTGATTTGCAACCTGCGCTGATAGATGGAGGAGATTCACATGCTTCTCTTCTTCCTCCAGTTCTGGAGCAACGTTGCCGTTGCGTGTGACTGGGAAGTTTTCCAAGAGAGGCTCGTTCACCCATGACTTCAGCAGCATGAGATTTTTGATAGTTAGGTTGACGAGTGACTCTCGGAAGTCTGTGATGCTGTGCCGACTCAGTGAGAAAAGACGCTCCGATGGTGTGCTTGTCGCTGGAACATCGAACAGGTCAAGCGCAGCAAGGTGGAAGGTAGGGTAGATTTTTTCATGCTTCCGCATGTACTTGAGGATGTTGCAGCTACGGCCCTTCTTCACATCTTTGGCCCACCTGTCAACCTCCATGCCGAGAGAAGACGGTTCAGAGGGCTGGGGCACTTCCAGTTTGGCAAACATATCGGCACCAGCATCCTCCAGAGCTGCGGCAAGCATGCTCTGCTCCTCTCTGATTCTCTGGCTACGGCAAGGCTGAACCTGTCCAGATGTAGCTGTGTTTCCCTCGTCCTGTGTCTGGGTGTTACCTGTACCAGAGAAGCGACAATGGTGTTCTTATTTTGTATGTTCGCTGCCATACACCGATCAGAAGCATGTTTTATGTTGGCTGCCATACACTGAGCAAAAGCATGTTGAATGTTGGCTGCCATACAACAATCACAAGCATGTTGTTTTTTGGCTGCCACACACTGAGAAAAAGCTATTTGAATGTTGGCTGCCATACACTGAGCAAAAGCTTTGAATTTTGGCTGCCATACACATGCATTGAGATTGGTACATGTGTTCCATTGCCGGAACACATGGTTACTGGAATTTCAACATACCTGCAGTGCCTGTCGTGGATGATGCTGCTGCAGCTTTGCCGCGACTCTGTGAAGTTGAGGTATCTGCGGCTGCTGCCGTGGTTGCTGCGGCTGCTTCCAAAGCAGCTGCAGTTGCTTGCTCCTCCTCGCAGTGTTGCAGCACATTCACGTTGTACGGGCGCAAAAGATCGAGGAGTTTCAGCTGCAACTCTGTGGCACTGCTGATGCCATGCTTTGGGTGGATGCGCTCGTAGAATCACAGCTGGAATCTTGGGTCGACTGTCGTTCCAAGACATGCCGCTCAGAGCACAGCTGGACGTACTTGTCAAGATTTTCAATCACAGCAATTATGCCATCCTTAATCTCGAGCAGTAGCTGTTCCTTGCAGTCAAGTCTGCTGGAATTTCCGCGGTGCTTCGCCTTCTTCTTAGCAGCCAGCGCCTTCACGAGCCAACTCTGCATCTTCTCAAGAAGAGACGTGCAGAATGGAATGACCAGCGATAGCGTTGGGTAGGAAGACCCGGAGATGTCGTCGGTGAAGCTTTTGAAAGGCTTCAAGATTATGGTCACTTGGCCGATGAGCTCCTAGTCATCGTAGGAGGGGCGCAACGCCGCACCGTCATGCCCAAACCAGGCTAGCCACATCTCCAAAATGGCTTTGATTCCGATGATGCGCTTGCACATGTCAAGGGCGCTGTTTGAGCGCGTCTCCATGTCCAAGTTGAGCGAAAGGTACTTCTAGCCAGCCTCCTTCACCGCCTCCTCAAGCGATTCCTCCCTTGTTGGAGTCCGCGTCACAAATACTGCGATGTAGCGGACCTCCTGTAGAATGGAGGAGATGCACGGCTGCTTGAGGAGATCACGAACGGCAAGGTCGATGATGTGTCCAAGGCATCAAATGTGCCCGGCCTTTCTGAAGGATTCATCTTTGGGTATGAGGTGTGTGTGGATCATGGAGTCGTTTGTGGACTTGTTGTCCACGGTGAGGCAGAACATGTGCCCCCACAGGCCCCACTGCTGCAGTGCCGTCCACAGCAGGTTGTAGAGGTTCTCGTCCATCGCACCGCGGGCGATGCAAGGGAAGGCCAGCACGATGGTCCACACCTTGTAGTTGTTTTCAATCCAATGGCCTGTCAGTCCAAGGTACTTGGTGTTGTTGAAGGCCTTCCAACCGTCAGTGGTGAAGCTTATGGCGCTTGTCACAGCAGCAAGCAACATCTTGATGCGCACGCGGTATGCGTACCACCGTCATCCTGCCCGGCAGTGCTGCAGCCGGATTTGCATGTGCGAAGGCCTTTGCCAGCAAAAAGGAGTCCGTGGAGGCAAAAGACGCTTTTTTGTCAACCACATGCTTCCAGATGTATGCGAGAAAAAACTTCTTCTTGAGGACGAGGCCGATACCGGCGGCGCCACGGGCGACAGGAGCGTTCTCTGGATTAGCGGCTGCCACATCGGCCTCGGCGTTGGCGGTCACACAGCGTGCATCCTCCAGTTTGGCGGCCGTGACCATGGCCTTGAGCTTCACGTGGCATTCTTTGTCCACCTTCCGCAGGTGCTTCCACATGGCAGAGGTGGTGCCATCTTTGCAGGAGTTGGTGACAGCTTTGTTTGGGTGTTTAGTACACAGCAGGCACATGGCACATGCAGGAACCCCGCCAAGCTTCTTGAAGCTACCCCAAACCACGGAGTCTCACCGAGTTCGCCATCCTCATAGCCATCCTCGTCGTCGGAGTCGAAAGGATCTTCATCACGTGGAGGATCCTCCCCTGGAGTGTGCTCGCTTGATGGATCGCCGGCCATGGTGACAGGGGCAGAGGGTTCTCCCATGAACAGTGCTCTCACGTACATGAAATTGACGGGCGGAATTTTTGACTTGCTCCAACATCGACGAATAGGGCATTGGGGTGTGACAGTCGACAACAGGGGGGGGGGGGTGTGTTGGACGACAAGTTTCCCGGGCCGACCAGGTTTCTGCCGAAGATCTAGGCGGCACGGGAACCAAGGGGCCCTGGTTTCCGTGGCTTGTTCTGTTCACATATTCTGACACTCGAACCGTTGGACACCCTGGACATCCTGGACGCGCTGGACGCATGCAGAATCTTAACCTACTACTAGGGCCATCCACGTTACCACGTGGTTGGTTCAAATTTCACACATCAAATGGCGATCTACATATGGCCAATCCTGGCTTGTGAGATGGTGTCATAGTTATGGGAGGCTGCGACACCATGACATGTGACACACTGAATGGACAGAGTTTGATAACGCGAACCGGAGCCGACTTTCTGGGAGCTGACAGCCCCAGAGCTCGCTTTCCGCCAAACTCCCGTCGGCGGAGAAATTTGCACCGATGGGGATTCGACCCCTACCTGGACCGACTCCCCCCTCC
>SZWC01011874.1:76163-88590 GCA_023375785.1 Penium margaritaceum
GACCCCTACCTGGACCGACTCCCCCCCCCCCCCCCCCCCCCCCCCCCCCCCCAGGTGGATTTGCCACAGGATTCAGGAATCCCCAAACAAGATCCGGGTCTGGATCTTGATTCGTGAATCCAGATCCAGATGCAGGATTTTTGTGTTGGATTCATGAATCCATGGATTCATGTGCACGCTTACTTTCAGAATCCACTTGGATCCCGCCACGTGAGTCCAGAAAGGTCTATCCACCAGCTCCTGTGCCCCATTTTTCTAAATGGAGTCGATCTTGCTCTATAATGCTTCATTCCACTTTGCTTTGTCAGGCTGAGTAAGCACCTGTGCAACAGACGGCTCCTTCAACCAAGAAGGAATGATTGAAACCTGTCTATTCACCCTTATCTACGTTGTCATGTTATTGTGGCATTTTGAGTTGTGAACTTCTTCTTGAACGTGCTTGATGGTGCTTCTGTTATAAAGGCTACACAAATGCTCCCTCATTAATAGTTGAATAGGCATCCTCTTCATGGTCAGGAGGGTCATCTGATTTGGGATCAGAATCTGATTCCCCAGCGTCATCTTCATCTGCTCCTCTCACTCTTGCAGTACCCAGTCCATGCACTTGCCAATGTGTTGGTGCTTTGTCTCCCTCCTCAAGGACGGTTAGCTACTCTCCCCGTTTGGGGGTGTACACAAGTTGTTGTTGTCTTACCCATGTACCTTTCATGTAAATACGTCTTTGTTGCAGATGAACTTCTTGGCTCCTTGGTCCCACAATCTATAAGCTCTATGGATGGTATTGTAACTTTCTCATCTAGCTTTCCAGGGCCCTCACTGACCTGGACCTTGGCAAATCCGGTGCAACCGAACAACTTTGAATGGGAGGAGTCTGGATTCCTGCCTGGCCATGGTTCTTACGGTGTCTTCAGCTACCATGTATGCTTCTAATTGCCTCTCCTTTGAATAGCTACTACAGGTGTGAGATTCACAAGATAGGTAAAATTATGTGTAGCTTCAACATAGATTGGAGGAGCATCAAAGAGCATGCACCTTTTCATGATGAGGAAGATATAGTTAATCCTATCTGCTACACCGTTGTTTTGGGATAAGTAGGGGGTGGTTTTTTTAGTGTTCAATGCATTGTTTCTTGAGCCACTCCCTGCATACTTTTTACTCCCCTCTATTTTCCATCCTAAATTTCTTTACCTTCTTACTACTGTGTCGTTCAACCACAGTGAAAAAGGCTTGCAAGTTATCCTTCACCTCGCTTTTCTTCTTGAAGAAATATATCTACACCTTGCGGCTGTGGTCATCTATGCAAGTGAGGAAATATCTGATGCCTCCATTAGGTACTATGCAAAAGGGACCGCACATATCAGGTTGGACGAGGTCAAGGGGTGCAAGAGCACGCGTAGCATTACACTTAAAAGGCTTCTATTTGACCTTGCCCTGAAGGCATGGCTCACATAAGTTCTCAGCTGCTTCTTCTGCCTCATATCCTTGTTCCATCCCATTCACTAGCTGTTGCTTTCCCATGAGCACCAATGCGCGATGAGCCATGTGTCCAAAGCACATGTGCCACAGGATCTCATAGCAAGTGAACTTGCTAGTTTCATTTTGATTTTTCATGCTCTTCCTGCATTTCAGGAATAGCAGGAACAATCTTTGTGGGTCCCAGGCTGATTTCACCCTTTTTCAATTCTAACGGTTGGCAAGCTACCTACGCCGACCGTTGCATGGGTCGTGACTTGGCCGTGAACCGGTGCTCTGATTTCACCCTTTTGCAATCCCAACGGCTGGCGAGCTACGTACACCTGCTTCATCCATTATATGCATGAATTATGATTCTTCTTTTATTATTTATTCAGGTGGGAACCCGCTTGACTCAGCAGGAGATGACTTCCATTTTCACAATATTTGCGGGTGTACAATACCACAATTGATGAATACAAATACTGATTATGTGGAAGGCAATCTAACTCCAGCCGAATATTGCATCCTAGACAGATATTGGTCCCTAAACTCCATATACGGGCATTTTTGTTGTTGGATTCATAGTCCACCGTGCGTCAACCTCAAAATTTTACTCCAATCGGCCAAGGGAATCTTGGCCACCTTCCTTGTATTTTTGTGTTCTGCTCCCAGCATTTCTACCACATTTGACCACTTTCTAGAAATTTTGATAGAAGTTTCACGAACCGTATGAACATTTTGAAACTGTTCGGTCCACTTCTCAACGGCACTGGACTTTTGTACCATCACGCCTACATATTCTTGAAGCCCCCTGACTTCTCGGTGTAGTTTGTCAAAGAGACAACTCATAACGCGGTGTTGCAAGAGTTGCTTTACTCAAGAATTCAAGATCCAAGATATGCCTCATTGCTATTGTATGTATGTGGTCGAAACATCTGACACTTGTCATCCAATTACACTTACTCCTAAGTACAAGTTATCCAGTTGTCCCAATTCGTCAAATCGCCTTCTGCTCCACACCTCATCCCTGTAAACCATCCACGTTTCACTTGACATAACACGTAGCTATAGAGCGCAACGGTGTTGGAGGGACAGCCAATGCATTATCTACTAGGCAAAAATATCACAAGAGACATCAACACATCTTCACCATCCAAAATATTACCGACCTCGCAAAGATAACGGTGAATGGTGCAAGCACACCAGGCAACCAGCAGCAGTAGCCATTGTAGACTCCTACGATCGGGATCAATAGTACGCATTGGAGGCAAACAAGGGGCAAAGGCAACTATCATGGCGAATGAAGCAGCACCGAAGACCCTGAAGACCGATCCGGTACGTACCCCTCAGGCTCACCGGGACAACACCTGACACGATAGGAGGTGCGGGCCAATAGGCTCACATCAATGAAGACCCGAATCAGAAATGAATGGACTCAAAAGCCTCAACACCCATCAGCTCCAAGAATTCAATGTGGCAATGGAGGAGCTTTGGCATGTGAGCACGTGGGAAGCAATACTTATCGAGAGAAATTTCCAACTCTTAAGAAAGCCCCATATTTGTCCAGCATTTGCTGAATTTTATGATACTATGAAATCCAATAGACGGATAATTTAGATGTGGATGACTAGTTTGGATGTGTACATCACCACTCCTGGGGTAAAAAATGACAGAAAGAAAATTGACCTCACAACCTGGCTTTTGCATGGCACTGCTCTTAGTTGGCAGTCTGATCTAAAGACCTTCCAACTGTAGTAGGAGACCGGCGGATCTGGATCGACAACTCATGCAACCACTCTTAAATTTCTTAATGTAGATTTTCTACCTCTAAAGAAGATCAAGCGTAAGTGGCACAACTAACTCCAACCACCAAAAAGCTGGACGGAGTTCACGCATGCCATACTGAGAAAATAGAATAGAAGTTTAATGTATGGTACAAGATTCAATGTTTCAGAAATCCAAGATGGAAGTGTGTACACAACGTTTCGACAAAAACATCACAGGTAGTGACCTTGCCCCCAAAGAACTCTGTTTCTACTAGAACAACAGCCTCAAGAGAAACACCAGACAAGCAATCACGGTATTTGGCATCCAAGACAATTTTCTATGAATGATCACAAAAATTGACTGCACTGAAAGTACCAATTAGAATGCTCAGATGCAAGAACCTAGCAGTTTGAGAGCCTAAGGCCATAATCCATGTTATGGTGGTAGAAATTTGTAGGCACTGAAAACCTCGTCTCTGATGGGGATTGACGCTGTCAATCAGCATGATAAGTGGAAGTGCTGAACTAACAGGTTGTCGAGACACATCTAGCACAATTTCCATAAACAATACAAGTAGGCTAAGAAGGGGGAGAAGTTATAGAAAAATGAGGAGTCAGGAAACAACAAATGGGACGAGTAGACAGAAAACCTCCATTCCAGTCGGGAAAATTCGTGCTAATCAGTTTTTCATTTGAACGGCTCACATCACCATAGATGAGGCTTCCTAGGATAACATACTTCAAAGAGGGGTATGATGACAACCAAGGGGTCATACTACTACGAGTTGTAAAGGTCGTAGAACAGTATTGGCACTATTGGATGGAGGAGACTGTCACAATTTCTTAAGTAAGAAATGAAAATCCATCGGTGGGCATCTGTACATCCGTCGAGTTCACAAAGCAGTCCAACTATAATTTATAGATATGTATGAGGCAACATGTGCATAGCTTGCTGTATGAGTGAAAACAAAGTTGACCTTAGAAGATATCTCCTCTTTTGACACAAATCGCACGTAGAGTGGAGCAGTGGGTTAGTCTACGTTAACATCAGTGGAAAGAAACAACCTTATCTCTAAACGAGCAAACCACGATGTAGCAGTGGCTAAAAAAAGCAGTAGTCAAGGAAGTAGGAGAGGAATTTGAAGCAAGTTTAGAATTTCACATGAAACCAATACCGTTAGACGTGGCCAAATGCTACCTATGATGAAGAGCACAAGTGTCAATCATTGTTGTGGAAATAAGAGAAGGAGAGGAGATCGTTGTAGCAGACTCAACAATGCCGACCTCCACGGTTTCTAGTAATGACCAGCTCGTAGCTATTTCGGAGGAGTTTGCATCTCTTATCAAAGCATTTGAAGGTGATTTAAAAAAAACTACCTCTAGAGTTACCTACGCAACGTAGTGTTGACCACTAGATGGAACTGAAACCATGTAGTAGACCAACAGTCAAGGGAACCTATCAGATGAGCAACCATGACCTGGCCAAAATAAAACATTAGTTGTTTGAAATGCTTGATCAGGGATTCATCAGGCCATCAATGTCACCATACTTAGTACATGTACTTTTTTATAAAAACGGACATGAGATGCAGATTTGCATGGATTACAGGGCGTCGAACAACATTACCATCAAGAACCACTACCCCTTGCTGCAGGCGAATGAAGTTTTTGACCCACTACGTTAGGAAAGAATTTTCACTAAGATTGACCTATGCATTGGCTATCATCATGTCTGAACATCTTCTAAGGACATCAAGAATACGATATTACTTACTAGATATGGACACTTAAAAGTTCATGGCCATGATTTTGGGACTTATAAATGTTCTTGCATTATTTACTGCCGACATGAACAACACTTTTTGGCCATTTTTCAAAGACATCATTATCGCACATCTTAAGACAACTTAGGTTTGCAGTCACGTCCCTGAGGAGCACAATCGATAACCCCAGGAAGTTTTGAAAGTCTGGTAGACAAGGAAACTATGTATTAAAGGCTTAAATAAGACTTTGGTTGCCGTTCAATCGCGTTTTATGGCCACATCATTGGCGGTGGATGGACCAGAGTGGACCTGAAGAAAGTGGAAGCAACCAGTAATTGGCCAAAGCCCACCAATGTTTTGGAAGTAGAGGTATTTTTTTGGATTTTACAACCACTAACGTTGATTTGTAAAGGACTATGATTGAGTTTCCACACCTTTCTCCGGTCTCACTCCAAGAATTAACAAGTGGAATTGGGGGGGTAGGGGACTAGAAGCGTTCAACTCTTTACGAAACACTCTCAATCGACACTCGCCTTACAATTGACTAACCCAACGATGGAAATCATCATGGCCATCGATGCATCTGATTGAGAAGTTAGAGTTGTTTTCCTCCAAACCAATAGTGGGAGAGATCATCTGGTTGCATTTGTTGTATTGTTTCCCCTTAGCATGCCCGAGGTGACGCCGGGAGGCGTCGACTAGCCGCAGGAGGGGACAAATCCTTGCAGTTCACTTTAGCTGCCTGAGGAGTTCTCCAAATCCAGATTGGATTGAAGTTCCTAAATGTTGATGGGTTCTTGAGTCCTGTGGAACTTGTTCACAGAAATCAGACAAGTAACAAGGGATGTATGGGCTTCCAAAGTTGAGGTGTGTGCGGCAACTCGGCCGCTGTTTGACTACAGGTGAAAAATCCACCGAAACAAGCAACAAAAATAAATCTGGTGTTTTTTTCCCCGGAGGACCGCAAAGTCGCTCTGACGAATGATTCGTCGGATGCGAGTAGTGCACGTTGTTACAGAGGGACTTAGCCAAAATCCTGGCTCGGATTTTGAAACTCAGTAGTATAGTTTGTTTGTCACGGACGGTCAAACTTCGGACTGTAGGACCGCGGACAGGTTTCGAACCACATCAAACCCCATCACAAAACGTGATAACAACTCATCAAAACACATCGTAAAAAAGAACAAGGGGACATCTCCACCACGTGTAGGGATATATACACCTCTGGAAAGGCATTTTGATGGTTCCTTGATGTGTGAGGGCGCCTCGACTGGCCCAAATCACATGCGGTCTGGTTTCTTAAAAAGCTTAAGAGTAGCCCTACAAGTTGTCAGTCCATGTCCATGTTAGAAAATAATGTAAAATGTTGTTTCTCTCTTTGCAAAAGTGATTGTCCCTCAACTCTCTCCAACTACAAAAATAGGGTGAGGTGACCAGAAAGCTCACGCTTAGACTCAAAACTCGTAGACAAGAAGCTGTGAACACAGAAGACTAGTCAGGTCATGTTCAAACTGCCACCACATAGTTTTCTGACAGCATTTATGTCATGAAAGCTTCCCATGCCAGAACTTACCTACAAGGTACAGGAGAAAGAGATCTTAGCGGTTGTGCATGCATCCAAGACATGGCGATGACATCTGAAATGCCAACGATGTGTCGTCTGTACTGACCACCACTAGCTCAAACACCTCAAGACTCAGCAAAAGATACATTGTGGACAAACTCGATTGATCAAGTTCCTTCATTCCAGCTTTGACAACGAAATCAAGTATAGACTTTGAAAAATAGATATAGTGGATGCCCTTTTTGGCGACCATAATTGAAGGCTGAGATCAGTACGCTACTTGTCAAATGATACCAGTACCTCATAAGGCTACTCGTGAAGGATTACAAGACATTCGGCGGGTACAATAAAACTAAGTTTCACTTCGATGATCCATACTAGCGAAAAAAACTCACTCGTCAAGTTGTAATACCAACAAACTAAGAACTTTGAGGAATTTCGGAGGAGTGCGACCATACCGGATCAAGTGGATACTTTGGTGAGGACAAGACGCTTAATATGGTGGCCAAGTTCTATTGGTAGGACCATATGCACATTGATGTGGAAGTGTCTACAAGATGTGCGACACCCGTCATAGGAAAACATCATTTAAAACATGGCTAAGGGGATCCTGTTGCAACAGAACTGTGAGTAGACATCTGCGTGGAATTGGCAATAGGTCTTCCTATCATCCTTGAGGGCTATTACGCCATACCCTTTCTTGTGGATAGTTTTTGCTACACTTCATCTCGACAACGACCATCGTCACCATAGAAGGAACAACGTAACTGTTTCCAGATTAGATCGCATGGCTACACAAAGTGCCACTCACCATCATAAGCAATACAAAACGTTGTTTCACTGGCTGATTTTGGCAATAATTAATTATGCAATATAAAGATAACATCCAGCTATCAATAGTGTTCTAACATCAAACCAATGTATAAACCAAGTAAACCAATTGGACACTACAACAAATTCTTGAGAAGTCTCATGGAACTGATAGGATGGCAAAACTATCCATAAAAGAAATTTCACAAAACTCAAAAGCTTCTAGTGCAACGGGTAAAATACCAGTCAAAGTGGTCTAAAAAACCATCCCACCACGGCAGCAGGACTAAAGAGCCACAATAATATCCTTGCTTTTGTCATCCACTGCCGGGAGTTTCCTAGTGTCCAAGAAAAAACTTTAGGCTCTCATGAAGACGCACATAGTGAGGAGATATGCAGTAGAACAACATTGCAACGCTGACGCATTGAGAACTAGCCAATGCATCCTACTCACCTTTGCAAACATCAAGGTACATAGAAAAGAATTTTCCAAACCTCGAACCCAGATGGTTGGAACTGTTTGACATCGAGCACATGTAAATCTTTGTCATTGCTCAACTTCCCCTCTATAACAACATGGTGATTCATCTGGCTTTGCATGCCAATAACTTCAAGCACTATCAGGATCCCATCGAGGTAATCCCATTCAGTTATTTCCATCCCCTACCTACTATTGAAGTGGAAGGAGGTACAGAGTGCGTCATTGAAAAATCCTAGGACATCAAAGCCATGGAGAAAACCGATTATGTGATGAATTGGCACGGTTACGACCTTAGTAGAATAGCTGGGAACCCTACAAAAACCTCCAAGAAGTCGATTGTTCGATTGACGGCTGTTACCAAAGGTACTAGACCATGTCTACCAATGCGCCAAGACGTAGTTGTTAAAAACGTAGGTAGTGTTACCTCCGAGACCTACATTATTCCCTAAACTTCACGTGTGGGAGTTTCTTTTGTTACTGAATTCATCAACCGAAGTGTGTGGAACTCATTATTTTCATGCAGAATGGCCGACTAAATTTTGGCCACATTCCCCAACCTTTTTTTTTTTGCTCTTGCAGACTCTCCCACATTTTACTACTCTTTGGAAAGATGGAAAAAAGCATCACAAAATGTTTCAAAGTTAAAATGATTTCTCTAAACTTCTAGTCCGCGGTGGAATTTAAGAAACTGTACATCAATATTCTTGAAACCTCTTGGCTTATCAGTGGAGTTTCTCCAATTGAAATTGCATGACGCGGCATCGTACACATTGCTTGACTCGAGGACCCAGGATGTGCCTCATTCTGTTTCTCATAATCCTACGTAAGTGATGGACATATCTGACACATCATCGAAGTAATTGAGATCAGGATTCTCAATGAAGACAAAATACAAATCATGAATTGTCCCAATGCCTCAAACCATCTTGTACTCATCCCTATGAACCATCCATGATCTTCTTAGCTTAACACCGGTCACCCTGTACAACGCGCCTCTTACAGGGAGCATGGCATGTGGGCTAAAGGAATTTCTTTCAGGTTCGACATTCTTTGTAGGGTGTAAATGTTGAAGAAAATTTAGTTCAAATAATCTTTAACATCTGTTTTAAGAAACTTTTTAATAGTCAAAAGTCTCTTTCATTCCTAGCTTCATTGAAGTCAAGACGTTTCCCAAATTGTGGGAACGCGTCCATGCATGCAAAAGGGTTAGAGAATCTTAAGAAAGTGAGAGGGAGCTTTGATTTATCTAATGATTAAGCAAAATCCTCTGGCGCTATTACAAGAATTTGCAAACACTCATAAACCCTTTCACCTCGCTGTCCCCGTGAACCAAATAGGTGTAGAGATAGAACGAATATTAAAAATGTTGTTTCACCCCTTAACATTGGCTAGCTACACTAGAATCGACCCATACATATTGTTTTTGAACTTTTAATATTTTTTTGGGTCCCATATGTAGAGTTTGTTGGCCTTTTGCGGAGCCCGAGTGACGTGTTTACTCCCCAATTTGCATTCTTAGAGATTTGGGACCCATCCAAATGCAATGTAGAGACATTGCAAAATTCACTTTGTTCTTCACGCCTCCGAGTAGCAAGGGTAGGAGTTGCCATGCATGATGTCAAATCATTTCGATTGGACATTGCCATTCACCAACAGAGGGAGATATTTTGCATATCCTTTGTTCTAAAACTATGTAGGCAAGGAGTTTTCTCAAGATAGCTTTGAGACTGATATAAAACGGTTTAAAAAAAGGAATTTTATCATTGAAAAAATTATCCATCGACTTATCATATAATAATACTTTCACTTTATTGAATTTAGAATTATTATGAACTCAGTTTTTCAAATAACAAATTCATATAACATAAATCCGTGCTTTACTCTACAAAGGAGAGTTGTTGTGAATTAGAACTTATATCCTAATAATTGATGTGAAAATGACATTTTCTATGGATTTGCATGATTGTTTATGAACAATTTTCCTATAATCTCGTTTCTTACATGACATGTACCTGTGCACAATGTTTGTCATTCACTTGTCGATGTTTTTAACATTTGAGATTTTGATGATAAAATACAAGACATTTGTTCATGGCAGGTCTTGGTCGATCCGAAAAAGTTAAATTACTCAATTATTAATATTTTCCATAATAATGATGCAAAAATAATTTAATTTCTGTTTAAAACTTGTTTTGTGAAGAAAACACATATTCAACCACACACTGAATGATATTATACATGATGAGTGATGTTGAAGTCCTTTTGAGAAATAGAATTTCCTGCTGAAGGATAATATGTATTTACAATAATAACCATAATATCATTTCAAAAACATTAAATGCATTGGAATGACTTGTCACAAATAATATTCATTTGAAAAATGGTTTTCTCCTCATTCGACGAAATATTTTAATATATTTGTTGTATTTTACTATATTCTCAATAATCAGTTGATAATCATTTGTATTTGTAAAATTTGATTCAACTTTTAGACTTTTAGTGAGTTAATTATATGCTCCAAATAGCAACACACGTGAAAGTTTGAAAGTTTTGCATTTTGATGAGAATTTATGACTTGTTCAAACATGAGAGTTTGGAATTTAAGCTTTGATTTATCATTTTTTGTTATAACTCTGGTTACATTTTAAACCTGTCGTGTGGTGTGCTTTGTTATTTTTACATCAAGAGATTTGAAATAACGATACATGTCTTATGAAAAACCTTACATGAACAATTGACACCTTATTTTTTCATTTTACTTTTCTGAAACTCGTTTGACCTGGGTTTGTGTCTTTAAGCTCGTTGCTCATGTAATTTGGAAAAACACATACCTAAATTGTCTTCCTTGCCTGGTTCACACCCATTTCCCATCGACATGGCGTGCGGTAACTCCCCACCCTCGCTATCAAGACTCGCCAAGTTGGAAACCCATTTTGCAAGTCATTTCTATTCTCAAGGGGGCACGTTTGCGCAACGTCATAGTCGATTAAGGAAAGTGGCTCATCTATTGGGGGTGAACTGACGGTATGCTTTTGATTTGGATTCTACAGTCTCATCGATTTCGCGCTAGATTAGTGATTCTTTTATGATGTTTTGAGAGGATGGATTCCGATGGAATCAACAAGAAATCACATCAAGGTTCAAGCTTTCCGCGCTTTTTTCTTCCAAAATCAACAGAAGTTTTTCCTTTTTTAGGGAAAGTGGTGAAACGCCTGAATCGTGCAACGAGCTTATCGGAGCTCGTCGCTCAGCGCGTACCATACTTCCTCGTCAGCAACGAAGATGCGCGTCCTGAATTTTGGTCATCGGTTCAGTGCAAACCTCCTCTAATGCCATCGATGAAGATGCACATTTCTTTTCAGTCAATTTTTTAACATAGTTCTATATGAACGTCCTAATCCAGGCATTCACATTGATTCTTTGTTTTTCCCCTTGTAAGACGATACCAAGACGTTGGGAACACTGCCACGTCGGCAGAACTAGGCATAGAATCGATTCAAAGAGGCGGGAAGGGTCTAATCCCAAAAGTGATGTTTTGTTTGTGTTTTGGCGTAGTCGCAAGCGTCCTCATCGGCTCGCCAAGCTTCTCACCGCGACGCGTCCCGCCAGCTGAGGGAAGAATCAAAATCAAAGCGTCGGTTCACCCCCGTTGTTGACCCGTAATGTTTTTGCCAGATATCCGGTCACTTTCTACTTCCCCCCAAACAAAATTTACACATGCAAAAAAGGTTGGAAGACTTAACACCCCCTTTGTTGAAAGGGAACACGTAATTACCCATACTTGTTGGACACCTAGGTGTCCAGATGGGTTGGGGTTTTATATTTTTGACTGTCTACGCAGGGGCCCGCGGTAGCGGGCCCCTGTGTTTACACTGCAACGTAATGTGTCTGGATTCGACGCGCCGTGGCGACCGAAAAGTTGGGATAACCTCCCAATCTCTGCCACCGCGAGGCCCGGAAGGTTCCCGAACCTGAATAAAACTCTCAACCTCCCAAAATTACGAGGGGAGTTTACTAAAAATGATTTGTATTGAAGATTTCAAGGTGTTATTCGGGTATGCGGCAAAAGTGGAGCGTGTCAACGCCAGAGAGATGAAATACAAAGAATTAAGCTCGTAGATGGCGTATGTATTCTTGCCAGGTATGGGGGTGTACTATTACCCGTTCTCAAGGGCATAGGTCTAGAAATATGCGAGCCGCGGGCTAGACTCGGTGGGCGGGCTCCGCTAGTGGCAAGTTTATTGTGAAGACGGGCCCCAGATGAGAATGTCGTTCATGTTAACTTCAAGAGAGCGGGCGTGAATCGAGACGGCGTGCGAGCGCAGCGTCAGACGGAGAACAGCCATGACAACCGGCGGCGACGAGTGCGAGTTACCATGGTAGTGTAACAAGGTGTGGGAGAGCTAGGAGGAGGTGGAATAAGAGTGTGGCGGTGGAGGGTGTGGAAAGGTGGAGGCGAAATGAAAGGCGTAGGGGGAAGGGAGATGGGTATGCGGGGAGGGGCGGAGACGGCAGGAGAATGGAAGGGGAGGTGGCGAGGGAGGCGCAAGGGGCGGAGGAAGGGGAGTGGGAGGTGGTTGGGGAATGG
>SZWC01011875.1:24796-39806 GCA_023375785.1 Penium margaritaceum
TCTCTCCCTCTCTCTCTCTCTCTCTCTCTCTCTCTCTCTCTATTTCCCTCTCCCTCCACGTAGCATGCCATATCCTGCCACATGGTCACGGCGGCCGGCAGGTTTCGCCACCACCATTCACCAGAAATCCCACTTGGAAAATACTTGCCGGCATAAAGCAAACATAATCAAGTTCTAGGAAAATTTCCAATGCTTGGACAATGCAACACGTGCTTCTCCTTTGGAGGTGCGCAGTAAATCTGCCACAATCTACTGTGTAGGGAAATACTCCAGTTAGACTAATCCCATGGCCACCTTCTCACACATAAAGTGAAACTCCATGTTGATGTGCTTCTATCGAGCATGATATGCTGGGTTCTTGGTGAAAGAGATGCATTTTTTATTGTATTAATGAAGGAACACGGTGCCCACGTTGAAAGTAACTTGACCAAGAAGGTGTCTCAGCCAGATGGCCTCCTTTTGGCCTACATAAGGGTAATTTATCAGCTTCCACGCTGGAGAGGGAAGCTGTCAGCTGCTTCTTGCTGCACTAGCTCACACACCCCTCTGCAAACAGGAATTCACGTGCAGACAAGCCCTCTCCCCACTCTCCTGTTATCCTTCAAACCTGATGCCCAATTTTTATCTGTGCAGCCTTCCAACTTCTACTCCCCATTTTGTTTTCCAAGTGAAAGCCCCAAATCAGCCTTCCCCTTCATGTAATGGAGCAGATGCATCATGTTAGCCTACTTTTCTGCAGGGCTGCTCATGAATGGACTCACAGCTCACATTAAAAAATGGATTTTGGGAGGTGTGGCCACCACCAGGTACATCAAGCTCCCTGCCACATGACAGTGCTTGGTCAAAAAATCTGCTGCAAATTTAAAGGCTTTACATTTGAAAAACTTCAAGTGCATTTGAAATGATGATGAGGTAAAAAACGTAACCAAGGAGGATGAGAAAAGTTTTGTGTCCTGCACATAGAAACTGTGATCATTCCATCTCCTCACGAAGTCGTCTCCCTCACGTGCTCATCCAACCTCTTATTCCATGTAAGTAATGATTGCTTGACACCGTCCATGGACTTCACAAGATGACGCACAAGATTCAGTACTCCCTCTAGCACAAATCCTTCAGGTTGTGTTATGAACATCTCCTCCTTCAATGATACATTATAAAGTAAACTTTTCACGTCCATGTGTTGTCTTTACCAATCCTGCAATATTACATGGGAGAGAAGACTGATAATATAGCTGAAGATTTCTAAAGTGAAAATTCCTTGTGGTATTCCATGCCTTCAACCTGCGTGAAGCCCGTTACATAAAGCTGTTACGTTAAATGGTCGATGTTGCTGTCACTATCAGCCTCAGAACCACTCTTTAGACCCTGCATGATTGCCACAAATTCACAATCTTCTGTGATGTAATTGGATCAATTTGGAAATTTTTTTATATGACCAAAGTGCGTGGATCAGAGCTGCTATTCTTTTCTTCCTTCTCCAACATAGCAACACTGATTGTGGTCCTGGCTGAGCTTGGTATTGGATGGATCTGTTGCTGGGGTTGATCTTGGGTTTCTGGTGATGCACTTTACTCTGTTTCTTGCAGCTTCCTCCTCCTATGTCATGGTCTCATATTATTGCTCGATGGCCATGGAACTTGGGAGGAGGAGAGAGAAGAAATCAGCAGCCTCACGATCACTGGTTCCCAAGTGGCCCCATCCCTCCTCCTCAAACACCAAATACCAGCTCATCACAAACTCTTCGTTGCTTGGGTTAAATATTCATTGTTCCATGCTCTCCACTTCATTTCCCATGAACATGCATGGGCGGATTTTGGACACAAGCTTGTTCTACTTTTGGTCTGAGATGTGGTCGAAGGCCTTGCACACAGACACCTGCAGGTTTTCAACTGATGGCTTGCGGCCCAACCATGCCTTTGCTGGCGTCAGAGTGTGAAGTGCCTTTCTAGGGTAGATTCCATTGCAGAGGGTCACTGCTTCTCCTCACATCTAAATTTTCCCACTCCGTCCGTAGACTACGCTCTAAGAAACCTCCACGAGTGCGTAGTTACACCTCTTGATAATGCCATTTTGCTGTGGAAATTATTGTATTTTTCTATCATTTCATGTTCATTTGTTTTTTGCACATACTCTCCACCAGCATTACTGTGAAACATGAACCCTTCATGTTCTCTTCCCTTGCCATAAGTTTTAAGAGCCTGGTAATGGACTCGGATTTTGTTCCAGAAGAGGGATTTTGTGGTGAAGCGGGTGGCATCATCGGAGAACATGACAAAGCAAAGAACACCCCCATATCGACTCACCCACTGGACCACATAAGTCTGTGTATGCAAGCGCAAGCAGCTGTGTTTCATGGCACTTTGACACTGCCCCAAATGCCCCATGATGTTCATTTCCCTTTATGAAATCCTTGCAAGATGCGCCAAGTATGAGAGATCCTTGAGTAGCTTACTCGCCATCTCCTTAGAAGCTAAGGGCTTCAAGTTGTTACACCCAAGATGGCCAAAGATGCCCCATGTTATCACCTCCTAGAGACGGTTGCACAACCCATTGCCATTGGAGAATTTGCGTACAAGTACTAGAGAATCCCCTCAAGGAACTCAGTGGAACTGAGGACAGCTTCCTTATTCAAGATGTTGCACCCCCTCCCATCCAACTCCACCTTGCACCCATTCTTTCTCAACAGGCTAAAAGACACAAATATGCCACTATCTTTGGAACATACATTGAATTGGTGAACTTTACACTCAAATCCTCATTCTCCAACTGAGTGAAAAATCTCACGATCTATTTTCCCGCTGTCAACAGTGCCCTATTTTCTCCCATGAGAACATCTTTGGGAATGATTCAAGTGTCTCAAATCATTCAACAAGGGAGGAAAGGTTAAACAAAGCACTGGATTTAACGTTCGATTGATCTGGAGCTTTGTTTTTATTTGTTGCCATGAGCACAGACAGCTTCTAGGAGGCTAGTGTAGTGCGGGTAGCGAAAGGATCACCCCTAGAGTAGTAAGATCCTCCCTTGGATGAGTGCATTTTCATGTGTTGTGAAAAAATTTGCTTCAAAGTGGAAAAGTTTTGGATGAGATGGTCTACCTCACTGCAATGAAATCACGCTCGCAGTTTCTTCTTTTGTGGTGCGGTCCTATTTTCCTTGCCCTTCTTATCCATCAGCAGCAAAGTGGTGATGTTCACAAACATGGCATCCTTCCCTTCAATGTTGCGTGACTGACAAAGCATCTCAAGGGGGAGCTTGACCGTTACCTCCTTGAGTTGGAGCACTCCCAACTGAGCTGCCAAGGTAATCACGTGATGTTGTTTGTTTTGCGAGAGTCCCTAAAGACATTGAGAACCAGCACGTCAACCAGTCACAGTGCGGCTTGATGGCCCGATGAAAAGCATGAATTTCAATTTTTATAAGCTCTAAATTTCAGCATAATTGGAGCAGTGGAGAGTCCTTAGCACTTTGACGAAGTGACAGTGGTCACAGGCAAATCTGGAGAAAATGGCCGACTTGGAATGACTTATCACTCACAAGAGAGGTTCCTCATTTATTTGGCACTGCTGGAGTACATTGAGGCACAATAACACACCAAAAAATGATTTCCACAGAATTCTGAAGTGCAGGTGATGAAATTGGGGTGGTTGGAATCTTCTCTTCACCGTTGTCATGTCCATGGACCTGCTAGAACCCCCCCCCACCCCCCCCCCCTATTTGCTGGTAGGTTCATCAGTTAGCCTCGAACACCAAAAATGTAACTCAGACACCCTGTTCTCGGTTGTCGAGTTGCTGTATTACGGTTTTTTGGAAGGGCGGTCTGGTAAGAAAAGAAAAAAGGGGAAGCGCACATTGAAGGTCAGAAAATTTGGCTCTGAATAGCCCACCTGACTTTCCTAACTCAGGCAATCAGTTCTGACCTGTTCAGCATGAACAGGTCAATCATTCTATAAGCAACTGCAGGTGGACACATCTCTTGCCCTAGATGCCAAAGCGGCCTCATTTTTCAGTCTGAGGCTGGTGGGTCAGTTGAAAAGCCGGGTTGGGCCATCCAGGCACGACCGGTAAATCCAGTTTGCGATCCTTATCTTGCAGGTTGGGTTGGGAAGCGATCCTTGTGTTGCAGGTTGGGCTGGCAAGTGTGAAACCTCACCAGACAAGAGAAAGAAGAGGTTCTCTCTTCTGTTGACTCACCAGTTTGCCTACCAGTGAGGAAGGCCTTTTTTTCTCTCTCTTTCTCCACTTTAGCCTGCCACCTCTCGCCATGGGCTCAAAGCGACAGGCGGGAGTTATAACCACCATTCGCCAACATTCTCAAAACAAAAAAAAATCCTTTGAAATTTTCTTGAAGTTTTGAACATTCCACTCCATAACATTGATGAACACTGGGGCAGACCTCAGGGAGGTGATCAGGCTCACCAAGAGCCGCCTAGGCAGGACCAACTGTTTGTGAGAGGGAGTTGCAGGTTGCACAGACAGAAATTACGGAAGCAAATGTAGGTTTGCAGAGAACACAACTATCTAAATTGACTCTTGAGTGAGAAATTAAATTTTCACAGCTTTCTAAGAAGCCTGATTTGGCCTGGGTAGCAGTGAGATACACTCTGTCAGAGTCTACCCTCTAGCACACTCTCCTAGCCTAGTGGGATGAGCGACAGTCACCTTGTCACACATGAGAATTATGTCTCACACGACTTGGACGACCAACAATCGTGGTCTGCACCTTCCTTGAAGTCTCTTGGAGGTTCTCCAGCTGAATTTTCTCCTTGAAGGCCGCTCTCAGCCGTCCTGGCCAATAATCCTACTGCCTTTTGAGCTCAAAATGCTCAGGTCGTCACTTGAACCCGACCCATGATCTCCAAACTTTGGAAATCCATATCTCACTCAAACGGACTCCAAATTAAGTTCCGTAAAGTGTGTTGGTACTTGTGAAACATCCTCTATGCAACTGTCATGCCAGATGATTTTTATCAAGCAACCTATTTTTGTCACTTTCTGGCACCCTCATATCCATCATTCTCCCACTTTGCGAGAATAAAAATCACACAAGTCCACACTGTCCCCTCAGGTGCTGAAAGCGGTGCGCTGCCAGCAGCTTGATCAAGAATTCTTCCAGCATCATACTTGAAGGGCAGAACTTGATGTGCACCACCTGCTTTGCCACGAGCTCGCACATGAAGTGATATCGCAGGTCGATGTGCTTGGTGTGGGCGTGAAACTTTACGTTCTTGGTCAGAGAAATGGCACTCATGTTGTCACATTAGATGGTGGTCGTTGTGGTTTGCTGCTGTCCAAGGCTTGCCAGCAGCTCACGCAACCACACGGCTTCCTTTGCTGCTTCACTCAAGGTGATGTACTCCGCATCGGTGGAGGAGAGGGCGACGCACTCTTGCTTCTTGCTCCTTCAACTGATTGCACCTCCCCTGAGCACAAACACAAACCCACTGGTCGACCTCCTTGTGTCCAGGTCACCCTTCCAATCTGCGTCGCTAGAGCCGATGAGGATGGGGCTGTTGTTGCCATTGAAGGTGAGGAAAAGGCTGCTGCTGCTGTCGAGGTAGCGCAACACGCGCTTGACCGCCTCCCAATGCGGCACGCCCGGATTCGCGCAAAACTTGCTTAGCACTCCCACTGCTTGGCTGATGTCAAGGCGCGTGCCGACTGCTGCATACATCAGGCTCCCAATTGCTGCTTGGTACAGCACTGCTTCCATGCGGCTGCTCTCTTGCATGCCGTGGGGAGTCTGCGTCATGCTCAGATTCGCTCCCACTTCCAGTGGTGTTGCAGCCTTGCGCGCTCCTGCCATGTTGAAGCACTTGACGATGTCGCTCATGTACGTCCTCTACGACAACTCCAAACTCAGGTACTGCCGGTCGCGCTTGGCTTGAAGGCTAAGGTAGTAGCTGAGCTCTCTCTTGTCTTTCATGTCGAACCTGGCAGCAAGGGACTGCTTCACAACGTCCAAAAGAGACTTGGAGTCAGATGCAATGAGCAGATCATCAACATAGGGCAAGATGATTACCTGGCTTGCCTCTTGCACGCGCCCATAAACTGCATGGTCAGCTTCGCTGTGCACAAAACGAAGCCCAGCCAGCTGCTCATCCATCTTGTGGTACCATGCTCACAGTGCTTGCTTCAGGCCATAAAGATCCTTCACAATCTTGCACACCAAATCCTCCTTTCCCTCCACCACATACCCCTCCGGCTGCTCCATATACACATCCTACTCGAGGTCACCATTCAGAAATGCACACATCACATCCATTTGGTGTTTCCCCCAGTCCATAGCAGCAGCAAGAGAGAGGATCGCTCGGATGGATGGGAACTTTACAACAGGTGCAAAGGTCTCATTGTAATCCACACCCTCAGTCTGCGCATACCCCTTTACAACCAATCGTGCTTTGTACCTGAGCACCTTACCATCCGCACCATGTTTGCACCTGAAGATCCACCAGAACCCGATCACCCGGCTACCACGTGGAGCTTCCTCGAGGTTCCACGTGTCGTTATTCATGAGCGCACTATACTCCTCGTTTGTTGTGGCATGCTAATCTGCCACAACGGCACCACGCATTGCTTCAACAAATGTGGCTGGGTCATCAGTGACTGTGAGGAAGAGAAGCTGGAGGTCATACGACTTCGTTGGTGGTGGAACGGTGCACAGGTTCAGCTGCTCTCCTTGTTGCATCTGCTTCTTTGCGAGCCTCTCCGACCGCCGTGATTGCTTCTCACTGTCCTTTACACCTTTTTTTATGCGTGTGGGCCGTCGTGGTAGCTGGGGTACGTTGCTTTGCTGCTCCTCCTCATGAGATTCGGCTGCAGGCTCCTTCTCTTTCTCAGCTCCCTCCACCTCCTTGTCATTGCCGCTATCACCGCCATCTTCCGCACCGCCGTCTTCTGCTACCGGCTCTTCTCCCACTTCTCATACGAGTGCGGGAGCAAGTGGAACTACAGGCATAGGGCTCCAAGTCCAGCCCTTCACGTCCTCTTAAAAGACCATGTCACGACTGCGGATGATCTTGCGAGCAGCGAGGTTGTAGAGGTAGTATCCTATGTTGTCGTAGCCAAGGAAGGTAGACTTCACCCACTTTGCGTCCAGCGTGTTGCGGTTGCTGGCAGGCACGTGCAGGAAAGCGTCGCACCCAAAGACTTTCAGGTGCGTCACTGTTGGCTCGCGTCCCGTCCATGCCTCCTCCGGTGTCATCAGCGGCACGACGCACGTGGGACTCCGGTTTTTCAGGTACACGGCAGTGTTGACTGCTTCCATCCAAAAGGTTGGCGGGAGCTCCGCGTCTTGGAGCATGCTGCGAACACGCTCCACGAGCATGCGGTTCGCGCGTTCAGTCATGCCATTCAGCTGCAGTGTTCCAGGTGGGGTGACTTCATGCCTGATCCCGCGACGCTTGCGGAAGGTGTAGAAGTCATTGGAGAGGTACTCTCCTCCACCGTTGGTGCGAAGCACCTTCGACCGGTTGCCACTCTCATTCTGTGCAGCAGCAATGCACACCTTAAAAGCAATGAAGCACTAATCCTTTCCAGCCAGGAAGGACACTTACGTCTTCCTTGACTTGTCATCAATGAATGTGACAAAAAACAACTTGCCGGACAAGGACTGAGATGGCATGGGACTGGACAAATCAGATTGAACGAGTGAGAGAAGCTCAGCCGCCCCCTTCCATTGTCCAGAGAACGGAGCGCGGGCTTGTGTCCCTTCAATGCAGCTCTCACAGGCCGTTGCACTTGGCTGTTTAACCCCCTTAAGCTCCAGGCCGCGGACCACCTTCTGCATGGAGATGATGGTGTCAAAGCCAAGGTGACCAAGCCAGCAGTGCCACAGGCCGGTGTTTTGTTTTCCCTCTCTCACCGCCAACGCTGAGTTGGCTTCCTTCTCCAATGCCACATAGAGACGGTAAAGTCCGTCCTTCTTGTCCGCTTTTGTAAGCACACAGCCTGCACGGACTAAGATGGTGTAACCACCATTCTCAAAGCGAACCTGCATGCCTTCGGAGATGAGAGATGAGACAGAGATGAGGTTAGCTGCCAGCCCCGGAACATGGAATACCCCCTTCACACGATGTTCCACGTACGTACCCTCAACGGAAGCACAAAACACAATATCACCCTCCCCAACCGCCATTTGCACATGATTGTCCCTCATGTACACCCAACGGGGCTTAATGGCGGTGTAGACAACAAACCACTCTCTGCGACACGTCATGTGCCGTGTGTCTCCTGGGTCGATGATCCAGAATAAGGCGGTGGTGTCGGAGACGTGCAGGACCCGGATGGTTGTCAGAAATCCACTCTCCCAATCTACTGTGTCCGCGGAAGCGTCGGACTACTTTCTTGCTCCCACTCCAGCCGCAAGGTCCACCTTCTTCTTCCGGCATTCGCANGTCCAAAGGCCCAGCTTCTTGTAGTAGTGGCAGTTCCCCTTATTCTTTTCTCCTCTGCCATTGCCCCTGGTTGGTGCAGCACCACTCCCATGACCAGAGTTGGTGATGAGAGCAACGTCCAGTCCGCTTCCGCCCTCCTCTCCCTTCGGCCGCTCCTCCTCAAACAACAGGCTCTCCTCCACATCGTTAAGGGAGAGCTTTCCTCCACGCTGGTCCAGGACAACAATGAAGGGAGTGTAGCTACTAGGAAGGTCAGAGAGAATGGTTAGCATGAGCACACACTCCTTGACAGGGTCCTCACTTGTAGAAAGCTGGTCGGATGGAGAGACTTCACTATGTTGATGTAATCAATCATGGATCCGGACTCATCCATCTTCACAATGTGAAAGCAACGACGCAGCTGCATGTTCATGAGGATTGACTTGAATGCATAAGTAGAATCAAGCTTCTTCCAAACCTCCTTAGGCGTGAGGATACCACGGACGAGGAGTTGCTGCCGTTCGGCGAGGTAGAGGTAGATGGTTGTGAGGGCGCGGTCACGCTTCTCACGGTGGGTACGGGCCTCACCAGGTGAGAGAGAGGATTGAGCTGGTTCCTCCTCACTCACATGACTCCAGGGTCCCTTCTACATCAGATCCCTCTTCATGTTGTTGCTCCACTTGAAGAAGTTCTTGCCTTCAAACTTGGCGATGTTGACGCCGGCCACCACGGAAGCGGATGTCGCCATGGTAGTGCAACGTTCAGCCCCCAAACGACTCTCTCACACAACAGGGTACAAGGAATGCGTCAAGGATGAGGTAAAGCCTTGTTCTAGCTCTGATACCACCAATGGAAACTGGGACAGCCCTCAGGGAGGTGATCAGGCTCACCAAGAGCCGCCTAGGCAGGACCAATTGTTTGTGAGAGGGATTTGCAAGTTGCACAGACAGAAATTACGGAAGCAAATGCAGGTTTTCAGAGAATGCGAATGTCTAATTTGACTCTTGAGTGAGAAATTCAATTGTTATATCTTTCTCAGAAGCCCTTATATGCCTCATTTGGCCTAGGAAGCAGTGAGATACACTCTGTCAAAGTCTACCCTTTAGCACACTCTCCTAGCCTGGCGGGATGAGCGGCAGTCACCTTGTCACATATGAGAATTATGTCTCACACGACTTGGACAACCAAAAATCATGGTATGTACCTTCCTTGAAGTCTCTTGGAGGTCCAGCAGCCGGCCTTTCTCCTTAAAGGCCGCTCTCAGCCGTCCTGGCCAATAATCCTGCTGCCTTTTGAGCTCAAAATGCTCAGGTCGTCACTTGAACACGACCCATGATGTCCAAACTTTGGAAATCCATATCTCACTCAAACGGACTCCAAATTGAGTTTCATATGTGCGTTGGTACGTGTGAAACATCCTCTATGCAACTGTCATGCCAGATGATTTTTATCGAGCAACCTATTTTTGTCACTTTCTGGCACCCTCATATCCATCATACATTCCATTTTTTGCCTGATTCTTCCACCCTAGTTTACCCTGGGTGGCGGAATCACACCATTTTCCTACGTGCCTGTCCCTGCTTGCGGAAGGATTTCTTTTTCCACATAAATTGTTCTTCTGAAGAACAATTTACAAGAATGATGATTGGCTTGCCAGTTGAGTAAACGTTTTCCACAGGCAACTGGTTACTTGGACATGCGTGGAGTACAGAATCCTTAGTATATGTCTACCACAGTGAATAGCAAAAGACGCACGTTTCCTTCCCGATGTGGTTAGAAGAAAAGGGAACTGCAGCACGTGTGTTGCACGACTTTTGGCCCAATTTCTTCCATCCACACTTCTACAGGCCTTCCATGTGAAAAGAGACAGTGGGTGCAACTTTGATCTTCTACAACAAAGGAAAAAGAAGGTCAGTGATGTCAATATGAAGTCCACCTGATGCTGCAATTGGTCTTACACTGGACATCCAGGTGAGAATTCTAATGAACTCCTAAGCTAGCCTACCCAACCAGCAGTTGTGATCTGCTTTAGAATGCTAAAGCACCTGCCTGTTGATATCCTGGACTGATCTAGGCTGTTTTTCTGCTGTCCACTAGGTTACAGGTTTTTTTATTGGAGAACGGAAGACTACATTAAAATTTTGAAAGAATTTGCACTCTGCATGGTTTCTCACATGTCCAAAAACGTACCAAAAAAAAATGAAAGAACAAACCTTTACGTACAACCGAATGTGACCAGTTTTAGAACAGCATCAGGATGTTGGCAGCCACCATAAGTTGCTTCTGTATTCAAATCCAAAAGCGGCATGTTGGTTTTGTACAGCAAAGTATAAGCAGATATTCATGGGGAATTCACTTTGAACCACTGCAGAAAACATGCCTCTTATACACAGAACAGCCGATACACAATGTTTTAAGCACCGAGTCTAGCCCGTGAGCCAGAACATTTGGACCAAATGATTTGGTCTATTGCGTTGCGTCACCCCCAACCCTATCAACACTGCCTCGCTCAGAATTCTCCAGCCACTGCTGCTTGTTCCTGCCTGTGCTGTCCCTCGGCTTGGTGGTTTCCCTGCTGTGTCTGGTCCTCCTGCGGCTGCTGCTGCTGCTGCTGCTGCTGCTGCTGCTGCTGCTGCTGGTTGAAACCCCCATCTCTAATCCATCGCGCCCTTTCCCTGTAGAACGTCTTGTTTTCAGTCCAAATTTGCGTGCACCGGTCGCTCATGATGTTGTCTTTGGTCCAAGGAATGTTGTTGAACATGAAGTGGTCGTAGCACACCACTGTCATTTTATTAGTTCCTAAGTGCGGCGCTTGCTCTGGCGATGTAGCCGATGCCGACCCCAAATGAGAGCGCAAAGAAGACGGAGTAACAAGCGAGGGATAGGTGATGTTTCTGCATGGATCGAGAAAGCAGAGACCACAGACTGTGACATTTTACCCGTAGCAAATGTGATTGACTGCACTTCGCGATCATACAATGTCATATGGTGGCCATCATATGGGTTGTGAATGCGAATCGCAGCCCAGGGACCACCTTGAATCGCGCCAAACAAAATTTCTTGGGCAGCAAGACAGCGAGAGAGCTGTTCTGGGCTGCGTCCATTCGAGGAGTTCGATTCTTTTGCACGAGGGGGGTGTTGAAACCAAGCTGTTCTGAGGGTTTTGGCTGTTTAGGGGGACATCTGTGGAAGACTTGCTCCCCACCCTCCACCATTCCTTCCTCGCTTGCATCGGTTTTTCTAAATCTGCTCGCGTCGTTTCATCTTCCGCAGAAGCAAAAACGCACAGCAGTGCGGCACAACTGTGGCGTCGCTGCATGCTTGGACTGCGCCGGCAGACCTCTGACTTCAACAGACTGGCAGCCGGCTGCTGAGGCCAGCGGAGAAGAAACCACGGGTGCGCCTGGATTCTGTTCATTTGGGTAGTTGAACATGAATCATTGGAGCGCGCCCGGTTTGTTGGAAGTGTTGTATCCAATTCCACGATGAAGTCATGCGCACCGCCGATACTTCTCTGTTTCTCTGTCCAACTTTCTTTTTTGCAAACATTTCATCTAGGCCGCAATGTCCCACCAAGTACTACATGCTCCAGTTCCATGTAGCCCTGGCATGACCCATGTCAGTTTTTTTGTGCTAGGCAAGTTCTACAACAGTTGTTGAACGCAAGTTGCGACTTAGAAAAACAGCTATGGATACCCCCATGCACTATGTCAATTGCCATGAGCATCCCTATGGGCGTCACCCGGCCACTGGGTTGACACTACAAAGCAGTTGGATGAGTACGGTGGGGCGTTTTTTATGGGGCCATGGAAGTTGGGAGCGGTACAACAAGATAGAAATGTTACTCAGTTGTGCTTTAGTGATTGAACTCCACCTCCTTGAATGGCAGTTTGCAGGGGAAAAAAAGGTAAGCCGGAAATTGGCCAACTCAACAAGCGAACTGAACAAACAACCTTCAGAAGCTGCATTGTAGCTGCTCATTCTGTTTGTTTTGATACTTAACTAACGAAACGAAGATCATCCAGGCACACCCCACAAAGAGCGAGAAGTTACCAAGTGGCCCCAGGTTTGGGCTAGGTGTAGCCCGGGCTTGCCTCTCCACACGGCTTTCATCGTGTCCCTAGCCTGGGGGCGGTTGGACGGTATGGGTTGAGGGTCGAAAACCCTCAATCACTGCGGTTTTGGCTCTGTGGACCAAGCTTTTCATCCTAGTTTGTTGTATTAGTTTAAGAGCGCCACTAGGGTTCAAGTCCTTATGTGGACGTCAGTCCACTCCTAGGTGGGAGGATTGCAGTGCGTGCTGGCCTCTCCGCATGGCTTGAACAGGTCCCTGGCCTATGGGCGATTGGATGCAATAGTTAAGGGTCGGAGACCCTCAATCTCCGCAGTTTTGGCCCAGTGGGCGAATCTTCCTAGACCAATCTGTTACACTGGATGCCACTAGTTCTAAGATCAAGATCAAAACACCTTCATTTCTACGGAACAGTTCTCCATCCCCATTTGTAGAATCGTGTTCTAATTGTCCTTGATCTTAAATTTCACATTGCAACCTGTTATGTCCCTGATGTACACGAGTCCCTAAACTCCACGAGTGGGCATTTCTGCTATACAATTCATGGTCCACCGCACGACAACCTCAAAATCTTTTCGTTGTTTGGCCGAGGACATTTTGGCCACCTATCTCGACCTCCAATGTTCCATTCCAAAAAGTTCAGAAAACTTCGACCACATTCCAAAATGGTCGACAGAAGTGTCACGATCCATATTGATGTTTTGATTTTTTTGGTCGACTTCTCAACGGCTCTAGAGTTTTATAAACCCGCACCTCGATATTCTTGTAAACCCCTGACTTCTACGCGGAGCTTGTTGAAGCAGCCACTCACGGTGTGACCTGGCATGCGTCGCTCAGCTCAAGCGCCAAGGACCCAACAGATGCCTCATTCTCATTCTCGGCATCG
The DNA here is from genome assembly GCA_023375785.1 of Penium margaritaceum. Taxonomy (NCBI): domain Eukaryota; kingdom Viridiplantae; phylum Streptophyta; class Zygnematophyceae; order Desmidiales; family Peniaceae; genus Penium; species Penium margaritaceum. The sequence goes on from SZWC01011875.1 coordinate 38,127, forward strand.
TATACATGTGCTTGCTAACTCGACACTTGTCATCGAAGTACACTTAGTGCTCAATGAAAAATATCCATTTTTCCTACATCGTTAAATCTTCTATTGTCCCGCACCTCATCATTGTTAACCTCCTACGTTCTGNGCATGTTTTTGCATTGTGTTTCCACCGTTCGATGCCGGATGCATGCATGTGACCAGTCGTAGCGTCCGGCTTGTGATTCTGCACGTCTAGGTTCAGACGGCGTAGCATTCTGACATGTGTGCGCAGAGTTACGGCCAAAACAGTGGTTTTGGGCCAGTTTTAGGACAGATCTTGCACTGCCGCGTGCGACACCCGCCGTGCGCCGCGGCAGGTACTTATGCCATGGACCTGTCATTTGTCATTTCTCTCTGCAATTATATTCAGTTTGAGTTTCCTGACACTCTGTCCGTGTCCCAACCCAGACCCTTGCAGTTTTGTCTCAAACTTGTGACTGTTGTCACATGCTGACCTGGCGCTCACGCCTAGTGTCACGACAAGTGGTTAGGAAGGTTCTAGGAAAATTCTCATGGTATCAGAGCAACAAGCCAGAGCTTGTTGTGCTGCACAGCAGAGATGCAGCAATCGCAGCAGCAGTGAGCAGCAGCAGCGGCAACAGCACACAGCAGCAGCGACAGGTCCGGGAGGACCCACCAACCTTCGCCATTGCAAGGCGTAGGCCGCAACACCTGCACGACAGAGGAGTCGTGCAGGAGGGGTGCAGCAGTGTAGCAGCACGCCAGCGCAGCAGCGCCATAGCAGCTGTCCAGCAGCGCAGCAACAGAGCTGGCAGTTTTGACCACAGCAGCAGCAGCAACAACAACATCGGCGGCGGCATCAGAAACATCAGCAACAGTAGCCGCCAAAGTAGTGGCTTGAGGCCATTGCCGTCAAGCTCGACGGCAGCAGCAGCAGTAGCAACAACAGCAGCGTGCGCCACCGCTGCCCCTGTCCGTGCAACTTCCTAGAAGCCGCACGGACGTGGAGGAGCCGCGGACGAAAATCGCGTCAGCCACCACCTCCCCGTCGGCAAGAGCTTGCCCTGGCTTCAAATGAATGCCGTTTTTGGCGTTTGAGGGTGCGTTGGAAAGATCTTCTCTCAAGCTCTCCAGACCTACCATTCACACTCAGTTTCGTGCTCTGTCGCCACCAGCAGAGACTGAAGTGCACCGCAGATTTGTTTTCTGCTGAAATTCGGGCAGAACAGGGAAAAGTGACGTTTTGCCACTTTTTCCAACTTTTTGCGACCGAAAATTTCACCATCATGTTCAGCACATTCAGGAGCCTCTGTGGTCCAAATTTCGCTTGATTTGGACAACCTTGAATTTTTAGTGCCGAAAATTTTAAATTTCAGCACTTAGCCAAATTTCTGGCTGTCAGCACCATACTTAGCCATTTTTTTGGCCGGACAGTCAAAAGTTGCCAGCGTTGCAACTCCTCGAGAAACGCTGACGGTTTTGAAATCCGACAAACTTGACCTGTCGCCCCATGCTGAGCGGCGACATGAGCCTGTCCGACAAGGAGAAGGGACCAGGCGACCCCTCCTCCTCTTCGTCTGGTGTACTGAGTCCACGCTCGCAGGCCATTGAGGACCTGCGAAGCCAGCAGGATGAGATGCGTCGCCTCCAGAGAGAGCAGACTGACGCTATCCGCACGCTGACTGAGCTTCT
>SZWC01011875.1:61935-72450 GCA_023375785.1 Penium margaritaceum
CCCCCCCCCCCACTCCCCACTCCTCCCAAGAAGGTCATGTGCATCGGGATGGTATATCTGGAAGTGTATTGTTGTCACAAAAAAAATTCACATAGATGTACTAATTAACCTGTGTATGAATCTGAGCCTCATCCACATACACTGCCGGATCCTCCCCTGGAATGCACTATCAACTTTGGAGGGGGGGGGTGGGGAGAGAGGGGGGAGCGTGGGTGGACGATGATGCCTCCGCCCGCCTCCCCAAAGTGAAAAACAATTTCTGGTAATTGCATTGTTAGTTCAACCTGATTGACATCATTATTAATGAACTTGTGTATTTGTCATAAAAATGCTGGATGTACCTTTGCCAGGTCAATCTCAAAATTGAAGGCATTCGCAGAAAAGTTTATGAGATCATTTTCTCGTTCTCATGATGTTTCTTGGGAGCTCTCGCAACTAAAAAGACACACAACTGTACAGCAAATTGCATTTTACCAGAGAAAAATGTGACCCTTAAAAGTACAAAACGAAAAATTGTTTTGTTGATTGTGACTCGATCAACAATTACTCTGTCAATCCAGCAAAATTCAAGCTGCTGCTACAGCAAAATTTGACCTGACACTCAAGCGATAGGCTACACATTTGCATCCAAAACAGTGTCTGTCAAATTACTTAAACATAGCACAAAAGTTCTTACTATGAATAAAAGGTCACTATTCGTAAAGAAACATGTTTATGTCATAATTTCTCTGCAAATCGGACCGTCTTGTACACAAGGACCATCTTGCTGCAGGTATTTATCGCCTCCACGGCCTTCCATTCCAAAACTCTGGAGATTGTCTCTTTCACCAAACACCACTGTAATAGGGGTTAACGTATAAATTATTATGTTTTTAACTGAGGGCAAGGATACAAAATAATTGAATCCTTAAACTACTGTCTACATCTGTGTAGAAGTAGGGTTTCTCTATGCTTATTTGAGTGCCAACTCATGTCTTTCTCGTCCCAAGATATGTACTCGCACATAAACTAGGGTCATNTATGCATTACACAGCTTACCCTATAAAGCCATCCTCACTGAAGCACTTGGAGATGGATCACAAAATCCATTTCCAAACTGGGAGGGGACACCCAGAAGATGGTTTAGGAATATAATAACAATCAATCTAAATAATGGAGAAAACAAGAGGGATCAGACATACCACCTGCTACCAATGATTCAATTCATTCTTTTCCATCATGGAAAGGATGATGTGGAACACACAGGCACCTGCGTACCTATGCACACGTAGCTTGAGATAGCTGACTCATGTCTCATCCATGAGGTAGAATGGAGAGGACAAGTGATACGATTCCACACTACAACGAGGAGCAACATATGCACACTAATGTACGAGACACATTGTAACCCATAGGGACCCACTCTTGACATGGCAATGTCAGGATTCATTATCTGCTGCTTCTCATGACAAAAATTCTAGCATTGCTTTGAAAAAATATGATCCTTTTGATTGAAAATTACAGCATGCTAACTTCAATTCTTATGAAACCAAATATTCCCATGTAGGAGCAATTGGGAATTTGCCAGTGAATTCTTATTTCATGAATGTTTGTGCAAAAGACAGTGACATTAATTTTGGAGATCTTCCTAGCAAAGGATTTGTGAACAAATCATGGGTTCACTGTGAATAAAATAGACATTGTATTACGAAACTCTTTAGGAAAATATATGATTTTGGTTTCTTTTCGTTATCTTTCAGCAGATGGGCATTACATGAGGCATTAACTTCATTCCTGAGAGGTTCTAAAGAGCTTTTGCACTGCAATATCTCAAGATTATATCTTGAGATTTTTGCAAGATCTTGAAACATGATGCCATCACTACGACCTGCTTGAACCTATTCAAGACAACATTGAGTTCCTGCATTTTTTTTTAAGATGATGTGCATCGCACCTTATCTCATCTCAAACACGCATCACTTCATCTATGACCTGAATGCCCTCATTTCACTAATTGTGACACCTGACCAGTTATCATGGCCATAACCACTATTTATGGACTCTAGAGTGTTGTGAATACCATTTCCATGATTTGGATGAGAACCTTTTTTCCTTGTTTTTTTCTCACTCCATCAAACACAAAGGGGTCCATGGCCCTTTTTTCTCTGTTCCAGGTTTGGTGGGGTATAGCAGTGGGAAATGAAAAAATGGAAGGGATCTTATGTTGAACAATGGCATTGCATGAGGATAAAAAACCATAGAATTAAACATCATTAATGCTCTTCTTTTCTCCTTTAACTTTTTTTTTATCTACTTGGATTGAAAGACAGAAGAAAATATTTCTTCAGCAACAAACCCACTAGACAAGTTTACGCTCCTCATGCACAATTGAAGACATGGGCACCTGAATCTTTCATTTGAGGACCTTTTTCATTTTCCATGTGGCCTGCATCTCCGATGTTGCCGGGCTTGATGAATTCAGATGTAAAGATGTGTTTTTTTTTCAACTTCCTATCATAATGATGTTCCTCAATAACCATCTAGACCTGTTGCAGAGGGTTCTTTGACATTTTAACATCATCTGAGGTGCAGAGAATAGAAGTCACATGCACTCCGTCTGTATCTAAAATTTCTTGGTCTATAATTCTCTTTTCTTATTGCCAGATATTCTTCACCCAAACATCAGTGCACACCATCACGCGCAAACTGACTAAGTCCCACATTCTTTTCTATTCCTCTCCAATTAATGTTTTTTGTGCAATCTCTCGATTTCTGTACATATGAGAAGGGGGAACAAATTTACCTATGTTCTCTCATTCAACCTTCCCACCTTTCCCAATTTTTTTATGTGCATGAATCCCGCACTTTTCTTCCAGCCCGCATGTGTGATCCTGATTGAGTTAAGGGGCTATTGACACTCTGTGAAGCAGTGTTTACCCCCACAGTTCTAGTAGTGAAAACAATTTCGAATTCCGCTGCTCACTCATGCTGCCTGTCCTGTTCTCCTTGCCTTGCCCATTCCTCCCTTATGTGGCCACTTTAATGTCCTAAGCCTCGCCAGCTGGAGGAGGGGTAGAGGAGGAGGAAGTGGCAAAGGCAGAGTTATAAATGACCAAAATTGGAGGTGTTGGAGGTTTCGAAATCATTACTATGACAAGTGGACTCAACTGATGCATTCGAGTTGCCTTCCCAGCGGATGTCAATAAATTTAGTAGTGTCAGGTCCAAGGGAGGAGCATAAGGGAATCATACCTGTCAAAAATCAAGACACAGCCAAAGTCATAGAAGTGGCCCGTGTGCTCTTGATTCGCCCTCTTTAAGACAATGTCAAAGGCTCACAACTGCACCCTACCACAGGTCTCGATGCATTTTTAGATGCCCACGATTCGGTGCCAGTAGTCAGCTAAAAGTTCTGATTCTCCCTGACAAAGAGAGGGGAACTCACTAAGATGGGCCACCCTCATTGCATGTGTCTCCACATTGAATAGTGTTAGTGTCAGCTCCATACCTTGTAGGGGATCTTTCCCGGCCCGAGTCCCTGGTGTGCACAAGAAGGGACAAAACTGGACAGTTTTCTTTTGTGGCACCACGTAGATAGGGTCGCACATTGCTCTAGCTGCTACCTGGACCTGGCGAGTGTCGACGGTCTGGTACTGGCTTTGGTAGCAGGGCCAGAAATTCTCAGCCGTGGTCCACAAATAAAATGCATCCCAACAATTGTGACTCACCACTTTGTGGGGAGGAAGATCTTGGGCTGTGAAGAACAGGTATGTGGTATAAGGAGACCGTCATCAAAAGGGACACTTCTGAAGAAGAATCCAGTCATCCGCCTTGATGAGCATTGGTTCACCGGTGCCACTTGTGTGTCAGCTCAGGATTCCAGCCGCAACTGACTCCTCCAGCACACAGATATCATGTGAATTTGGGTCTGGTGCTGACTCCTCCTCACCCTCAGAGTCGTCCTGCTCAGGAGAGTACTAATGTGTGGCAGAGATGCAAGAGGTTGACAGACGACCCGATGGTGTGCCTCTAGCAGCTCCACATTTGGACTGTTGAGAAACCCCAAAGCACCCATGCAGCAGCTCCCCGATCTCCTGAATCGCCTCACTCTTTGCCTGCTGCTGTCACGGCATCTCATCCTGCATCCGGCAAAGGTCGTCGATCACCTCCCAGCGTGGACTCATCATGCCTGACATGGAGGATCCAGATTGCTCTATAGGCCCCTTTTCCTTGACAGCACCTCGCACCATGTGCGCGGATAAGTATGGGCTAAGACGTAAATTGCGTCAAAATGGTAATCCCTGTGTATTTCTTGATGTTTTAAAATTCTCGCAAAATGACGTCCCGTCTAACATTCTGGCTAAGGCACAGATGATGTAAGTACCAACTTTGCTCATGATGACTACCTTATCGGCCCTTCCATTCCACCAAGATAATTATTTTTCCTTTGATCTTTAAGCACCTAAATGATTCTGGTCGCATGGATGAATCACACTTAAAACTGCATAAATCTATTTTCTCTACACGTAGTTTCAGCTTCCGTGATGTATTCCAAGGACTGCAGGCAGAACGTGAAGTATCCACGTTTCGCACGCAATACTGCACTGACTTGAGACGGTGGGAAAGATGCGTAGACATGGCATTGTGTGAAACGTGAAGCTAGCTATGAGATGGCGTGAGAAGTGAGATGCAAGATGTAGCTTCGCTCTCAACTTTGATGTTCGAGCACTTGACAACCGAAGTTATAGGGACTGAAAAGGCACGTAAAGGGGAATTTCAACTAAAATCTAGTAGCAAGAAAACCCAGGGGCTTTGGACGAAACAGGTTCAAATTTGTAAGGCTAGACGATTTAGTCAAAAATAGCAATCACTTAATTCAGTTTCAAAAATTTGTCGAATTTAAGGGGCAATAACGTATAGTATGCTGACATTAGTTGACGTGATGCTGAAATCAATAGGATTAGGACCCAACTGATACATCCTTGGATGTTGTTCCTTGTCCGTTTCCTCCCTCTTTTTTTCCTTCCGCAAATCTTCTCCGTGGCACAGATGAGGTGGTGGGTTTATTACCCCCTCGCACATCAGCTACAGCAGCTGCACATGCCAACTACTGAGGCTACTGCTGTTCTTATGAAGCCGCGAAACCGTACTGCATTTTTGGTATTAGCAGCTCATGCAGCTGTCCTGCAGAACGATGTTGTTGCTACATAGTAATTGCTACTGCCGTACTGTTGGAGCTGCTTGGAATGCAATTGCTATTATGCTGCTATTTCTGATGCTCCTAATGCTCACTAGGAGCATCAGCAATAGTGCTTCTTGAGAAACTACTAGGAAGCTTCCTAGCCTTGCTGCTGCTGACGTGGCGACACTGTCCAGTCAGCTGACGCACTAGCAAGCAGGCAGATGCAAGAAACAGCAAGGGTCAGGCTAGGGAGACGCGCAAAGTCTCATAAGCTTCAATAGCTTAGTAAATGCAGAGAGAAATGACAAATGACAGGTCCAGGGCATAAATACCTGCCGCGGCGCACGGCGGGTGTCGCACACGGCAGTCCAAGAGCTGTCCTAAAACCGGCCCAAAACCACTGTTTTGGCCGTAACTCTGCGCACACATGTCAGAATCCTACGCCGTCTGAACCTAGACGTGCAGAATCAAAAGACGCATGCAACGACTGGTCACATGCATGCATCCATCGACTGACAGCGAGTATATAATGCAAAAACATGCAAATGGGCCTCATGCCCAGTCCGCCGAAAGGCGCCTGCAAGACGTAGAAGGCACAGCAAGGAGTCCCGGTGACGTCTGGGGCTCTGGAACAGTGGTCGGGCAGCTCCAGACGGGTAGTCCGCCGCCTGTCGTCGCGCCGGTGTCACCAGGGCCGCCTGCCTCGGGGATCTGCACGAGTATGGACACAACCGAGTGGTCACAGTAAACTGTAAAGGAACGGCACAAAGCACAACACTCCCCCATGACCCGATGGTACGCATGTCCATACGCGTGCAGCACTGGTACAACCACATAGTGAGTGACACAGACAGATGAGACAACAACGTACATCCCACACTCAACCACTGTCACGCACGGGGCGAAGCCCAACAGAACGAATGGCCACCAGGAACTTTCCGCGTGCAAGTGCCTTCGTCAAGAAATCAGCTCGCTGCAAGTCAGTGCCAACCCACATGATGGAGATCACGCGTCGCTCCACCAGATCACGAACGAAGTGATGCTCAACCGCAATGTGCTTTGTGCGAGCATGAAAAACACCAGAGTTCTCCGCAATGGCGAGAGCACTCTGGTTGTCGCAACGCAGCACAATGGCGGGTACTGACTGCCCAAGCTCAAGAAACAAGCGCTGCAGCCAAACTGCCTCAGCAGCCCCTGCCCCCAAAGCCACATACTCTGCCTCCGACGAGCTACGTGCGATGCAGCCCTGCTTCCCGCTTCGCCAAGACAAAGCGGTACCACCGANACCGTGGAGACTGCTTGAGGCCGTACAAGGACTTGCGCAAGCGCCAGACCTTGTCACCGTCCTCAAAGCCTGGTGGCTGAGCCACGTAGATCTCCTCATCCAGAGAGCCATGGAGGAACGCGTTGTTCACATCCATCTGGTGTAGTTCCCAGTCATGCTGAGCCACTACACCGAACAGAGCTCGAGCTGAGGTCATGCGGCCGACAGGGGCAAAGGTGTCAGTGTAGTCAACTCCCTCAATCTGAGAGAACCCCTTGACGACCAAGCGGGTCTTGTAGCGTTCCAGTGAGCCATCAGGCTTCACTTTCTTGCGAAAGACCCACTTGACCTGAATCGCCTTCCTCCCGGGGGGAAGATCGACCAGCTCATAGACTCCGTGCTCTCGGATAGCGCGAAGCTCATCCTCGCAAGCAGCTCGCCAGGCATCAGAATCCTGCGATGAGAGAGCCTCCCTCAATGTGCCCGGATCAGGGGCCAGAGAGGGGGAACTCTGCGTGGCGAGTGCAGACACCACAGTGTCAGGCCTGATAGCCACGAGGTCAGCTGCTGCGTCACAGGCGATATGGAACTCGCGAGTGACAAGATCGTGCCCGACGAGGCACGCTGGGTGTACCTCTGAAGGCTCAGTGCGGGCACTCAGGCCTAGGGCCTTTGTGCCTGGATCACCGCTCGCGATGCTGCGAGTGGGGCGCCTGGGTCCGGGACCCGACACTCGCTGAGCTCCGGAATCCAGTGGTCGAAGGCGACCACCGGGCTCACGAGAGTAACCGGAGGTCGAGGGACGCAGAGCAGGCGCAGTGACGGGCACGTCCACAGGGTCAGGGACAACCGCAGCAGGTGAGGACTGAGACGAGGCAGCCGGGGATGCCGTGCGAGGAGACGCGTGTGTGGGGGACCCAGAGCTGGGGGTGCCAGCGGGTAAGGCCGGCCCGGACACTGAAAGAGTGTCAGTCGAAGCAGGGACAGGCGTGGGCTGGACTGGGTCAGACTCCTGAGCAGGGGCGCTAGCAGGGACAGGTCATGATGCAGGAGGAGGGGTGAGGGCTGTGGTGCCTGTAGGGTGTGAAGTGGGCAGCACAGGCGATATCTCTGGGCCAACGGCAATAATAGCCGGGTCGTCAAGTGCTGGAGACCGAGAGGGGGCTCGAGCGGACCCATTTGCCTGGCGACCAGTGGTCGACGGCGGAGAAATCTCCCCCATCCGCCGAGAACCCTCACAGGAAGGGACGAGGGTGGCAGAGAGGGCTGTGATGGAAGTCAGATCACGGTAAGTGAGTGACTCAAAAAACAGCGCGTCCCGAGACTCGATGACACGACGGCGAGTGGGGTCCCAGAAGCGCCAGGCCTTCGACCGCGGGGAAATGCCGATGAAGGCACACAAGCGACCCCGAGGGGAGACCTTGGACCCCTGCTGGTCCTCGGTGTACCACACGGAGGCCAGGGAACCCCAGACGCGAGCGAGGCGAAGATCAGCACGGTGGCCAAACCAGAGCTCGTACGGTGTAATATGGTCCGGAAGCGGACCATGCGGGAGGCGGTTCCAGACCCAGGTCATGTAGGAGAAACCCTCGAAGGCGAAGGACTCCGGGAGACCGCACTCAGACCGCATGGCGCGGACCGCATCCTCCATGGTGCGGTTCCAGNCTGCTGTGGGGTGGCAGGAGCGGAGACCTGGTGAAAAATGCCGTGCTCAGCAAAGAAGGCGTCCATCTCACCGAGGAACTCGCCACCGCGATCCGATCGGAAGGTGTGTAGCGTGTGGCGAGACTGACGCTCAGCCATCACGAGCCAGAGCCGAACCGCAAGGGCGGCGTCGCTCTTCTGACGCAGACTATAGACCCACCGCATCCGGGTGAAGTCATCAATCAGTGTCAGAACATATCGGCCCCTCTCGGACACGGACTCAACCGGGAGAGGACCAAGCAGGTCCGAGTGGACCAACTCGAGGGGCCGCAGTGCTCGTGAACGCGAATCAGGGTAAGTGCACCGGTGCATCTTACCCTGAGCGCAAAAAAGGCAGTCGGTCTTGGGTGGCTTCTCGAAAGAAGCCTCGTCAAGACCAAGAGCGGGCTGTGTCCGGATGAGCTTCGACACAGTGTCGGAGCCCACGTGACACAGACGTTGGTGAAGCAAACTCTGGTGGTCTGGGGATAGAACACCAGTGACAAAGACGCGACCAGAGGACATAGGGGAGCGAGGGGAGGATGGCCGCGCAATGTGGTACAGGTCATCAACGACTGAAGCACGCAGGACAATGCTACGGGTGTCAGAAGCAGTCACAGTCGCCGAATCAGCAGTATGCTCAATAGAGAGACCCATCAGAGTGCAGGCACGCACAGACAGCAGGCTGAGCTCAAGATCAGGTACAAATAGCACGTCAGAGAGATACAAGGGGCCAGACGGNGCGTCGCTCTTCTGACGCAGACTGTAGACCCACCGCATCCGGGTGAAGTCATCAGTCAGTGTCAGAACATATCGGCCCCTCTCGGACACGGACTCAACCGGGAGAGGACCAAGCAGGTCCGAGTGGACCAACTCGAGGGGCCGCAGTGCTCGTGAACGCGAATCAGGGTAAGTGCACCGGTGCATCTTACCCTGAGCGCAAAAAAGGCAGTCGGTCTTGGGTGGCTTCTCGAAAGAAGCCGCGTCAAGACCAAGAGCGGGCTGTGTCCGGATGAGCTTCGACACAGTGTCGGAGCCCACGTGACACAGACGTCGGTGAAGCAAACTCTGGTGGTCTGGGGATAGAACACCGGTGACAAAGACACGACCAGAGGACGTAGGGGAGCGAGGGGAGGACGGTCGCGCAATGTGGTACAGGTCATCAACGACTGAAGCACGCAGGACAATGCTACGGGTGTCAGAAGCAGTCACAGTCGCTGAATCAGCAGTATGCTCAATAGAGAGACCCATCAGAGTGCAGGCACGCACAGACAGCAGGCTGAGCTCAAGATCAGGTACAAATAGCACGTCAGAGAGATACAAGGGGCCAGACGGACCATCGAAGCACACAACCCCAACACCGTGGACTGGTAAGGACTGACCAGAGCCTGTGCGAACGGAACGGACAGTCGTGACGGGACCAAGAACCACAAAGTCACTGCGACGACACGTCATGTGGTGAGTNATCGATGATCCAAGTGCCACTGGGGTCACGACCGGTGGACGTCACTGTACAACGAGCAATGGAACACTCGGCATCAGAGGGACGCTGAGCCGTCAGTGGGACGGAACGACGTACATCACGAAGGTGAGACTCATGGATCCAATCTGTGCAGTCAGGCCCATCCTCATCACATGCGGACTGTGCTCCCCAACACGTATCATCACGAGTCACGAAAGCGGACGAACAAGCAGTCTGTGACCCACTCGACGATGACAACACACTCAAACCTTCCTGCAAGCGAAGCGCCAGAAGATGACGTAGCTCGGCAATGGTGCGGTCACGTGGGTCTGGATCACTGCTGCTCGCTGGCGAGGATGCAGGAACAGCTGCAGTCGTAGTCGCCGCGCGTCCCGAGGAGTGTGCGGACGACATGCCGGGCGCGGTACGAGCAGCATGGGCCGCCTGAAGTCCACGGGTGATGCGCCCCCAGTCAAGCGGATGCTGGCACTCGGTGTAGCGATGGGCACCTCCACAGTTGTAGCAGTGGACGGAACGCCCACTGCTACCGCTGGATGACGACTGCTGCTGGCCCGATCCGCGCTTCATGTTCTTCTTCTTCCCCTGGGCGGCTGCTGCGACGCCCTGCGTCTGCGTGGGTGTAGACGGGGTCGAGGAAGAGGAGGAAGATAAGGTCGTGGTGGGGGTGGATGAGGGTGACTGCAGGATGGAAGATGGTGGTGAGGCAATGACTGCTGCAGCGAGGGACGTCTCCTGATGTGCTACTGCGGCCTCACGGGTCGACGTCACCTGGAGAAAAAGCTGATGCACCCAAGGGAGCAGCTGCATGGAGGCCGAGAAGGGCTCGAGGACGGCGTCGCTGTACCGGTCGAAGATGTCGGTGTACTCCAGGCGAACTCCGAGCATGATCGCCCGGAGTGCCCACAGCTGTGTGCCCCCTGAGGTA